>BLSH010048212.1:1205054-1238071 GCA_018402905.1 Glandirana rugosa | reverse complement strand
AACCCCCCCCCCCCCCCCCACCCTGTAGAATAGAACCACAGGTGATATCAGTGTTACTCAGAGGTGTAACTAGAACCTTCAGGGCATCGGTGCAAGAAACCATGAAGGGCCCCCCTGACCGCCGGGGTCCTTTCCACTGGTCCCAGGGGCCCTTTGCTCCTGGCCTGGGACCCTTCCCACTGATCCCGGGGCCCTTTACTCCCATTGTGGGGCCCAAAGCGCATCGCAGAAATAAATCCTGCACTGCTTATCTACGATTTTGGTGCAATTTGAATGCCATAGACTGCAGTGTTAAAATACAAAAGTCCTAAGCAAGTCACAAAGAAGCCACAAGGAAATCGCAAGCAAGTCCCGCGACTCTTCAGCAGCGTGAACCAAGCTATATTTCTGCCATCTTGGGGCCTCCTCACTATGGCAAAACACCAAGGCCCGGTTGCAAGTGCGACCTTTGTGACCCTGGTAGTTCTGTCACTGTTATGATGTTTATGTTTGTGAATTGAATGTTACTCATGTATAAGAATGGACATCTGCCACTAGGATACAATAAGATAATATAATGGGAGTGTACATCAGCTATTGCCAAAAAAAAAAGACTGTTGTGTGCTGGCCAGGAGCAATGTATGTTACACGCTGCAGTGCCCTTGTCAATGATCTAAATAGAGCCAATGGTCAGGGGGTCCTTATTTGCAGAACAATTCCAACATAGACAATATCCATATACAGGAGAATCAAGAATAACTATATAATATAATTTAATATAATATAATCTATAATACAACTATATAAATTGGAGCAAAATGAAGGACAAATGAGGAGGAAGGAAGGACAGAGGGACTTTGTTCCAAATCAGGGACAGTCCCTCAAAATAAGGGACAGTTGGGAGCTATGGAGTATTACTCTTTAAAGGGGTATGAGCAGTGATCTCTATCAATCTTGTAAAACATGCCCCAGTTGGTCTCTTACTGTCTTTTGCAGCATGCCTCCAGTTTCCAACCCAACCTCTAGTATGTCCACAGTCTCTGACAATAATTTCTTGTAGTTTGTCTGTCATCTCTGACAGATCATGACTATCGATGATGTTGCTATAAAAACTGTTAAAAGAAAATCCTTAAAAGCATATCTAAACCCAGGAACAAAACAAATATATTGAAGCTTACCAGTCCATAGATGTGGTGACTGTATTTGTTTTCCTTGTTTTGTCCTTATTTTTCTTTATTTTCATGTAGTGATTCTGCCACTAACAAGCTTCCTGTCCGAGAATGACTTTACCCTATCTTTTGAGGAGCTGCGTTGTCACCCTAGAACAGGAAGTGTGTTGGGACTACAAGACACCTCTCCTCTTCTTCATAATATAGATAGAAGGTGTTCTGTAGTTTACAGAGAGAACTTTATGTTGACTATGCAGCATTTAGATCACAAGAAGTCATTAGGAGATCCCTGGAAGTCTCAATAATGTATTAATGTCTTTATTTACTTGTTTTTAAATATTTTATAGGTTTCCCTGGAGTTTTACTTTCAAGCTCAACTCTGGGCATAAACTCTCCCCCCACCGCACCCATTCTACTTATCTAGAATCGGGTGTAGAAGCACAATAGAGTTGACCATTAACGTCCCTCGGTCATTCATGACCATTTTCGGGTGTGGGGGATCGGTAATGCAGTGCTACAGATGTGGTCACTCTGGCCAGTTCCTATGTGTGCCATTATTCTGTTTTGGATCCTGAAAGACTCCTGAGGCTGGACAGGCAACAGAAAGTGTCCATGTAATGCAGACAGTGACATGGCCAGCAAAGAAGAACCCTGTCCCTGTACACACACAAGACAAAAGAAGGCTCATGATCAGAATGTCACGACATGACCACAGATTTAGGTGAGTAAAAGGGGCACCCTTTAAAATGATGGACAATCTTGAGGCACCCCATTTTAAAATGTAAAAACTATTCCAATAGTTTTACATAATGCAGCAACATCCACAAGTCCAAGTAGGACACCCAACATTAGAGGTGATTTATTCTTCTAAAGCAAATACACTTTAGCAAACTGGTATTGACTAGCATGCCAATGTTTCTCTTCTCCCTTGGTTTTCTCCAACACTCAGCTGATGTGACCCCAATGCTGGAGAGGGGCTGGGTAGGGTCAAACAAAGATGCTATGCAGACGACTGACAACCTCCTTATCAACTGATGATGCATTGGTCATTAGGATACTGGCAGCTAGAAGGTTGTAATGGTGGACAATGAAAATCTGTGGCTCAGTGTAGCTAAATGGTAGTTTTCATCCACATGCTGGCTTGTATACAATTTTTGGGCAATTTTTAGGCATTTTGCCAAGGCACCCCTGAAGAAACCTCAAGGCACCCTAGTGTGCCATGGCCACCCTGGTTGAAAAGGGCTGAGCTGGGGGGGGGGGGGGGTGAGGGCAGCCTGGAGAGTATTTTTCAGACAGAATCAGTAAGCTTATAAATCCCCGCACTCCCTGATGGCCCGTTACATGGTACAATTATCGGCCGAAAACTGTCGTTCCCCACAACCTGTTGTACAGTTATCCGACCGTTCGTGCACTCCATTGGACAGCAGATTTTGAATTATCATCCAAAAGAAGTTGTATGAGCAAACTAGAAAACTTTTGTCTGCCAACAAGGAGTCGTCCGATTTTCGGCTTGTGTGTACAGAAGTTGGACAAACAAAAGATGTAAGTACAAACACGCATGCTCGGAATCCAGGAAGTGTTCAATCGTGTAAACCTGCGTCCGTAATTCACAATTCACATTCACCTGAACTTCCTCTTTATATGCTCGTAACACGTCACCACTTCGGCTTTGTCGAATGACAATTTGACTACTGTCAGTGTGCTAGACAAAATCACGGACAGCCGATTTTGGGAAAAGTTGGACGTGCGGTCGTACAACAATCGCATTGTGTGTACGAGGCTTTAAACCCAGCATTCAGTAGAAGGCCAGGTCAGAAGGATAGTTTTGGTATTAAAAAAGAAAAAAAAACATCTTTTGATTCTCCGTAAACCCTTCAAAATGTATTTATGTTCAATTTTATCTACAGAAGCATTGTAACTATGTTAGTGTAGTTAGATTTTCCGTGTCGCTTAACTCTGTCAGTCCAACTGTTCTTAGACTACATTACCCATGAGGCACTGCTGGCCAACTGTGGAGCCAAAGCTTCCAAATCTTCACAGAAAATTAGTTACACAGCAGCGACGGCACTCACTGTCAAAAACACACGCTGCTACGGAGCTGGGAAATCTCATCTGTAATGGCACTGCCTGCTATACTCACAAGCTCTGATATTTACAGCTCCCCTCATGTCTTCTGCCTTTAATGAACAGACTGTGTTAATGTAAAACTATGGTGTGAGCAAGCACTTTGAGTTATTTTGTCACATTTACCTGAGAATACATTTCCACTTGGCTTTCTCATTTTTACCTGCTTGTTCTTCCATATTTTCATTTTTATATCTTTATTAGTTGTACATGAATTTTGATCTTCAGCTGCATAATAGCTACATTGAGAATGCCCCTTACTTGCAGACAACAAAGTCTCAACTTGCATTGAGTCTAGCTGTGGTTCTTTGCTCGAGATGTACAGAAATATGTACCAGACACTTTAGTCAATTTCAAAATAGAAAACAATTTTATTGTACGTCGAAATATGGGAAGGAAGGTCAGGTCTGGATCAGCATATCCATAAAATACAATGAATTTCAGACATCAAGCTAGGCTTTAATATCTTGTAAATGTTTCACTTAAAGTGATATTAAACCATCAGCTTTTTGTTTTTAAATAACAAACTTCAATGTCATACTTACCTGCTCTGTGCAGTGGTTTTGCACAGAGCAGCCCTAGCCTCTTCTTCTTGGGTCCCCCACCGGCGCTCCTGGCTCCTCCCCCTCCCGGCTTGCTACGGGGACACTGGTACGTGCTCGCTCCAGAGCCCGGCTCTATGCATCCATAAGACACATGGGGGGGATTTACTAAAACTGGAAAGTGCAAAATCTGGTGCAGCTGTGCATGGTAGCCAATCAGCTTCTAACTTCAGCTTCTTCAATTAAGCTTTGATAAGGCAACCTGGAAGCTGATTTTGCACACTCCAGTTTAAGTAAATCCCCCCAATGGAGCCGCAGCTTAGCCTTGCCCCCCACTCTCTCCTCATTGGCTCACTGGCAGTGATTTACAGCAGTGGGAGCCGTCCTGCTGAAGAAGCTCAGTCAAGCGTAACGCATACAGGTGTGAGGTGCCACCATTCAGGACGTTTCTTCTCTTTTATATTAATGATATGCGTGTTTTGCACATTTTTATGTGAGTATGTTTAATCCCTGTATGCAGTTTTAATAAATGTTTGTAGCAGAGAGCACTATAGTTTGCTTTTATTATTTCATGGCTATATATGAGTAACCGTAATTCCATTAGGAAGTTGGTGGTATCCAGGGACAGTAGAAGGAAGAGCCATTTACCGATGTCAGTGCAGAGAGGCATTGCGTCAGGCGTATGAGGCTCTGTAGTGGAGTCAATACTCTGATACTCTGTAGCCAATGGTGGAGGTCACTGGAGTCACTGGATATTATGATGACACTATGGAGTTGATTTACTAAAGCTGGAGAGTGCAAAAACTGGTGCAGCTTTGCATGCTAGCCAATCAGCTGATAACCTCAAGCTTTGACAATAAAACCTTGAAGCTTATTGGTTTCTGTGTGGAGCTGCACCAAATTGCACTTTCAAGCTTTAGTAAATCAACCCCAATGAATCACCACTTATAGCTGCACAATGGTGGAGTGTTTTGCACTATTTTGGACTTTAATTAACTTTTTGTTTTCATTTTGGGTTTCGCTACACCAGTTTTTAGTTATTAACTGTGTCTTAGCCAATGAGTAGAGAGAGACCCGGGACAGACGATCTTCCCGTGCACATCACTGGATTGAGATAGGGTTCAGGTGAGTATTGGGGGGGATTGCAGGGGGAGCAACACACAGAAGGTTTTTTACCTTTATGCATAGATTGCATGAAGGTAAAAAACCATCAGCCTTTACAACCACTTTAAAGTCTCTCAATGTTCCCTCTAAACCACAGGCTGTGCTGGATGGGCTCTCACAAAGCTTTGGCTCCATGGCAATTGAGGTTCTAGTGGAATCTTTTACTTCCAAAGAAGGCAAACATATACAAAGGACATATTTAGGGGTCCTCTGGGGAGGGGAAATCCCTGTTTCTTTCTAATCCTAGATGCAAGGACTGGAAAGAAAGGCTGACTTCTAAGAAGGCGCAAGGCAACATCTCAGGAGGAAAGAGGTAGGACAGGAAGTGTCTCAGATATTTAACAGTTTTTCCAGCATGCATCAGCAGTTCCCCTAAGCCCACTGATTGGCTAGGCTATGAAACGCCCATAACACAAAATTATACCTCTCTAGTACACCCTTTTCTGCTGCATCTGAAGTCTAAAACCCGATTCTTATCAGGATGGTCACCATTTATATAATAGTCATTTCTAAGAAAAAAGAAAAAGATTGTTTCTGGCTCCCTGCAGTACTATATACTATAGCCTCAGCCTTCGATCATGTGAGCAGCACTGTAGGAAGTTGAGGCAGCGGATCCTTCAGGAAAGAAATCTAAGAACCTCTTTTACCACCTGTTAGTATAGGTAGACAGGACAGTCAAGAAAGAAGTAGGGTGTTTTTTATGGCATAGGGCCACTTTAAATGTAAAATCAATTGCTGCATAAAGCAGCAACAAACCATGTCGGTAGTTCAAAGCGAATCACCAACTCTGGCATTAGACGCCATTCATACCGATAACCCAGTGTCCACATGTCAGCAATTCATTAATACATGTGCCTTAGTAGCCTTCCAAGAACTGGAAAGCACAATGAGTATCGATTTATTAAAGCAACTGTATTACACTACATGACATAAACATGTTTTTTTTTAAAAGGAGATAAAGAACAATGTTAATTTAAGGAAGGTCACATCAGAGATGGAAGTAATCAAGATGACGCACAGAATCTTTTAATTTTACTTTTCCATAATGTAATTGGCACCTTAGCCATTTAATGGAAAACAAAGGCATTGATGTTCACTTTTCTAGTATTTTCTTTCTTTAACATATTTCCTGTGCATTCGTAATTTTCTAATGTCCAGTAGTTATTTTTATTTTCATAAATCTGCCCTCCGCACATCTATGGAACCGCTATATGTTTATAGGGTTTCCACATTTTTGAAAAAAAAAAACAGATTTATGATCTCCTTCCTATTAGTATTAGCGCCAGCAAGTCCATTTTTGCCATGAGGTCAGTAAAATATCAGCCAGGTGACAGTTCCAGGAAGGCAGAACAAAATGGTCTTTTGAATTACCCTAACCTGTGGATGCCAGTTTTCTGTTTTTCTAATTTTCAAATCAAATATTCAATTTTAGCATGCTGTGAATGTAATTACCTTCTAGTGTGCAGGCATTCTTGGTGCCCACAGACCTCATGCTTAGTCACAGAGCAGAGAGTAAAACTGGGCATTTAAACGGTTAATAATTTTTACTGAACACATTTAGCATAACAGTCCAGAAGTACATCACAGTCTTTCCATAACTAACTATGCATTGGCTGTCCAGGCGTACCTTTACAGGTGAGAGTCAATGCTTGGCAAAGTCCATTCCCGGTGAATCCCCTAAGGGTGGCAGATGAAGGTTGCTTCAGGCTACATTCTTCAGGATGGTTCGGGCTTTCCTGCTTCCCATGCAGTCCCGACAACAAAACACCCAAGCCCGGCCTTCCCCCTATTTATAAACAGACTGGGAAGAAAGCCAGGCCCCAAAAAGCCTGAGAAACCAGCAACCTAGAGCTTAATTCTTCACCAACCTGGACAGTCTATTGCCTGCTTACAACAACATACTCTTAGTAGGCACCTGCCTACAAGTAGACATCTGCAGAACCAGTGGCAGAACTACCAGGGTCACAAAGGTCACACTTGCAACTGGGCCCTGGCATTCCACCACTGTGGGGGCAACCAAATGGTGCTCGGGTTAAAGCGGGCTCAGGGGTCAGGCCAGGCACGCAGGGACATTTCTAGAAAGGAGTAGGGTAGCTCAGCACACAGTTGCACATGAGATGAGAATCCTGCAGAACGTCTGCGGAGCCGCACTCCAGATGGCCTGGATGAGACATCTCTCCCTCAGCTCTCCATCACCAGGAGCCCGTCCCCAACCAAGCCGATGTCTCCATTGCAGCACCATTTCGTTGAAATCTGCCCATATACACAGAGTGAAGTTGGTCTTCAACAATATGGCACCCAAAATCACAACTATGAGACAAATGTTGCTAGTGCTAGAGATGACAAACTACATTGAATGGGTGAGTGGTATGAAGAGGGGGAGTGTCGGGAGAAGAGAAGAGGATGATGGATTAGAGCCATGGTCTGACTGAGCCTGCCCTGCACCCAAGTAATGGAGGAGGTGAGGTCAGTGTGACAGCTTCAGCCAGGCCACACAGAGCCTATGCGGGGTCACTGTGGCCTCCAGAGTCCCCCCTCCACATCATCCCCTTTACATCAAAGCCTGCAGGATACCCCCCATTACAAGGGAGAAATCTGAGGACCCTGATATAAAGGGGAACTCTGATGTAAACAGGAATGCTGCGGACCATGATGTACAGGGGAACGCTGTGGACTGTGATGTAAGAGGAGGGGCTCTGGTGAACAGAGTCCACCTTACATCAGAGTTTCCTTTTACACAAGAGTCTGCATCATTCCTCCTTACAACATGGTCCTCAGCACTCTCCTTTACATCAGAGTTCCCCTTTACATCAGGGTCTGCCGAGTTCTCCCTAACACTGTAAGGGGGAACCCTGTGGATTCTGATGTAAAAAGGATCTCTATGGTCTCTGATATAAGGGGGAATGCTGCAGACTATGCAGACCATGATCACCAGAGCTTCCCCTTACATCACAGTCTACAGCATTCCCCTTTACGCTATGGTCCACCACAGTTCCCTTTACACCAGAGGGTCCGCAGAGTTCTTCTTTTCATCAGGGTACACTGTAAGGGGGAACCCTGTGGACTCTGTTGTAAAGGGGATCATTGTGGACTCTGATGTAAGGGAGAACTTTGTGGACTGTGATGTAAAGGGGAACTTTGGAGTCTGAAGTAAGAGGGAATTCTGTGGACTGTGATGTACAGGGAAATTCTGATGAAATGGGGAACTCTGCAGTCTGCAGATTCTGCAGTCTGAAGTAAGAGGGAACTCTGTGGACTGTGATGTACAAGGAAATTCTGATGAAACGGGGAACTCTGCAGACCCTGATGTAAAGGGGAATGGCACAGACCATTAAGTAAGGGAGAGCTATGATGTAAAGGGGAATGCTGTGAACTGCAATGAAGAGGGGAATGCTGCAGGCCATGATGTAAGGGTGGGGGGGGGGTCAAGGGGGCCCTTCATGATTTCTTCCACTGGAGCCCTGAAGGTTCTAGTTACCCCCTTGTGCAGAACAGAAACATGTGTTTTTCATTTTGTTTCAGAAATATTTGTTATGATACTAATTTTGTTTCGTTGATTCGTTTTGGAGTTAGTTTAATTTAATTTTGTTTATTTTCATTTTCTAACGAATTCCACGCCTTTGGAACAATTCGAATTCGGATCGATCGAAAAATGATCGACCAATCCATATTCTGTATGAAGGATATCTGGTTGTTAGGGGTCCCCCCTATCCATACCAGACCATTCGGGGGTGGTATCTGGGGGCCTCTTGTTAAAGGTGGCTTCCAGATTCTGGTAAGTTAGCCCTGCATCCCCACAACCACTGGACCAAGGTTGCAGGGAAGACCCCTTGTCCCCATCAACATAGGGCCAAGGTGTTTTCTTTTTGGGGGGCCCTGCCCCAAAGCACTCCCCCGTGTTGAGGGCATGTGGCCTGGTATGATGGTATGAACACTCACTCATCCCCCTCCTTTCCTGGCCTGCCAGGCTGCATGCTCCGATAAGGGTCTGGCATAGATTTTGGGGGGACCTCACATCATTTTTATCCAATTTTAGCGTGGGGTTCCCCTTAAGATCCAAACCAGACCCGTAAGGGTTTTTTGAATTGCCGGCAATTCTTCTGTTTACATTCAGGTGGCAGTGGGGAACCCGCTGACAGCTGATGAGTCATCAGTTGTTAAGGACTCAGCAGTCGGCTTCCTGGCCCACTCCTTAACAACCAGCTATTCATCACACAGAATTTCGATCAATCCGAATTTGAATTGTTACAAAAATTTGGAGTTAGTTATAAAACAAATAAATTAAACGAAACAAATTTAAATGTAATTCATTACTATTGTCGTTTGGCGATTTAGATACATCCGAATCTCTGACTAACCAATTTGTCTGAATTAGATTCGGCCCGAAAACAAATTGCTTGTGTCTCCCTACAAGTGCATGTGCCAGGGTGACAAGCAGGAGAGCAAGTGGTATTACCCAGGGTAGGTTTTCTGATGGTGACAACAATGTACCATGCCTACACTGCATTTAAGTGGGCTATATGACATGATGACAACTCAAGACCACAATTAGCAGGATTACCAAGCATTACTTTAATGAAAGCTTTAGATTAACAAAATATTGTAAATGACTCTTGAAATTAAATTACCAGGTTAATGATTATATGAGAGTTAATGATTGGGTTTACATCTACTTTAATATCACAATCCGGTGTGAGGAGATGACATTATCCCACAAATTCCAGAATCAAACAAGCATAATACATTCTGCTCCTCCATGCAACAACTTTACTGTAAATCCTCCTGTTTACATGGATTGGAATATGTAATAATATCTCTCAATTCATGCTTCCCTCAGGTGGCCACTATATTGATCCTTAATATGAAAGGCTAATGAGAAACACCATAAAACGAATTAATCATGTTTAAGGATCCTTGAGTTGGAATTAACTCTTTTTGATGATGGATGTAGCATCAGACCCAACAGGATCACACTGTGAATTGAAACAAATGTCATGCATTATTCAGAAATAATCACAACATTCAAATCAAGCTTGCTTCTGCAAAACTTTAAGCTTTGGGCTGTGTAATCCCATGTGTATTGGCGGTCTCTGATGCCGGTATGAAGGACATTACCAACCTTGGATGTCAGGAGGGTACAGTGGCCACGTCTGGTGCCAGCATGGGTATAATGCAATTATCTTAAGAGAAAGTCAGGTAACTGGGAAATCATAGCATAAGTTGGTTAGGGACCTGTTCAATAAGATGTTGAAGTGGTTCTGATTTTTAGCCTTAGTCATGGGGTACTGTGAAACTTGCATTTTTATGCATCTACAGGACATTTCTGAACACCTATAAAAGCAGTTAATGATTTTTTAATGGTGCCATTTTGACTTAGCATTTACCTTTGTTAAGCTGCTTTCAGAACAAAATAAAATTCTATCTATACAGGATCCGATTAGAATCTTTAATCATGGCTATATTGATGTAAACATGGCTAAACCCACTTTTTTTATATTTGTATTTGTAGCACCCTCTGGTGTGCTACTACTATGAGTGCAGGAAAATGTGTATTTTGACTCATGCCTGAACCTGTGACTCTTAATTGGGTCAGAATTTATTTTAGGTCGGCTGCATGAATCATACAGACAACTCTTTGGTCTCCCCCTGGTTCTACAAAGTTGGAGAATGTTCTGGGAACTGGAGGGTGGAGGCTTGGAGGGTTGTCCTGCATACTTATGAGAGTTTGGCCAATCCCCGGGAAGTGGGCCAACATTGGGGCTAAGCCATCCCTTAAACATGAATGAGTCATGCTGGCAGGGGAGTCAGGTGGAAGATGCAGAAGGAGTCCTGAGGGGACTGTCAATGGCCCTTGAGGCGAATCCCTAGTCGGGGGGGGGAGGTGCTCTGCCTCAGGTTGGCCTGGGAGAATTCCAACTCTGAAGCAGCTTGAATGGAGTCTTCCCCGAGAGGCAGTGGTAGCAATGAGGACAGTGTACTACAGCACGGTCAGGGACTTATAAGGGGAGAGACTGCCACATGTAGCAGGTCTCTCTGGAAGATAGCCATGTGCTTAAATCTTCTTTAATCTTGCCCTGGAAGATCTCAAGAGTCAGTTGGGTAGACTAGTGAAGAAGCAGCCAGGTGAGCTGGCATTTCCTGCAGTGGTATAGCTGGGATCAGTGTCTACAAGGGAGTTGGAGGTACTCCATGATGCAGTTCACAACTCTTTGTGCTACTTTTTAAAGGGACTGAGAGTGCTTAAGGGGCTTTTGCTTTTCTAACACAGACTATTAGCTGCCAAGAGAGGAATCAGTCAGAGTTGTACATAGGGAGAAAGTTGTCCCTGGTTTTGTTGCTATCAAGTTGGGCATCCCATAATTCCTATTCCCCATCCAAGTTATTACCCCTAATAAAACATAAAAAAACAAAGCTCAAAGACTGTTCCTTGTCCCTGGACTGGCTTAAAATGCTACTTGTCTGGTTGTGTAGGAGTGGGTAACCCAGTTATCTGCAATCCCTACGGGGGTAGTGCTTCATATTTTTATAGTACTTTTTTCCCCTGGTGATTCGAAGCACTTAGGCAGTGTTACACTTGCTGTTCTCCTGACAGGGGGGTCTGAGCTGACAATCAGCGCATTGATCATCAGTGCAAACCCACCAGGGATGCCCACAAGAGCCCACCAGGGATGCCCACCCGTGTCCAGCAGGGATGCCAACCTGTGCCCACCAAGGATGCCAACCCGTGCTCACCAGGGATGCAAATCAGTGCCCGTCAAGGATGTCAATCAGTGCCCAATAGAGATGCCAATTAGTGCCCATTAGTAATGCATATCAGTGCCTCCTCATCAGTGCTGCCTATCAGTGTCCATCAGTGTCGCCCATCAGTGTCCATCATTGTCCATCAGTGCCACCCATCATTGCCCATCAGTGCTGCCTATAAGTGTCCATCAGTGCAAACTATAAGTGCCCATCAGTGCATTCTATCAGTGCTCATCAGTACCACGTATCAGTGCCCATCAGTGCCGCCTATCAGTGCACATCAGTGCCGCCTCTCAGTGCCACCTATTAGTGCCCATCAGTGCTGCATATCAGTGCCTCATCTTTAGTGCCCATCAGTGCCACCTCATCAGTGCCGCCTCATCAGTGCCGCCTTATCAGTGCCCGTCAGTGAAGGAGAAAACTTACTTATTTACAAAATTGTATAACAAATATTTTTTTCAAATTTTTTTTTTTTTTTTTTTATTTGTTTAACAAAAAAGAAAGATAACCAAGTGGTGATCAAATATCACCATAAGAAAGTTCTATTTGTGGGGGGAAAAAGGATAAAAATTTAGTTTGGGTACAGTGTTGCATGACGGTGCAATAGTCATTCAAAATGCGACAGCGCGGAAAGTTGAAAATCGGCCTGGGCAGGAAGGGGGTATAAGAGCCCAGTATTGAAGTGGTAAAGCTGCAAAATAAAAACATGATACCTTCTGTCACATTTGGAAAGCAGTATCACCTATTAAACTTTACCTATTCAACTGAATGGGGTGCACTGTAATGCACTGTGATGGCCCTGCAACCATGTAAAATGCGTTGTGGGGTTTAAGGGGTTAAAACAGGCAGTAAGTAGGTGATATAATGCCTCCTCATCACCTGTCAAATGCCCTTTGAGGAGCGATCCACAACAGATCCTGCTTCAGTAAACAAGTGTAATGGAGACCTTAAGCTGGCCATACAGTATATCGTTTTCTTATTCAGTTTCCTTTAGATTTACCAACAACAGTGCAAGGGCCGGCCTGATTGCATACAAATTGAAAGTGTTTAAGTTTGACCTCATATTATTTGGTTTTGGTAAATCTAAAGGAAAATTGGACATGAAAATTCAGCCTTAAGAGGTGAGGAAGCCATCTTGGACCCACTCCGTTGAGCCAATTAAGCTACCAGCATGTTCTTGGCGTGTGCAAGGAAACGTAAACGTAAACGAAAAGTACCCAGCAGAAACCCATGCAAAAACAGGAAGAGAAAACTCTATGTAGGTATTGTCCTGATAGGGGTCTAGAACTAGAGTACTAACTGCTAAGGGCTGATTCATGCCAGCCACTTCACTGCAATGCAGCAGCTGGTATGTGGTGCGATCCAACTGAGCTCAGCACAGCGATGAAGTGTGGAGCTTAGCAGACCGCACTGTTTCCTTTTTTTGACCCCTAGCCCACCAGCTGCCGCAGCTTTATTGCGGCAGGTTGGCACGGCTGCACGAATTGCTGTCATTGTACGTCACTTAATCCTTTGATCGCCCCCTAGTGTTAAGCCCTTCCCTGCCAGTGACATTTATACAGTAATCAGTGGCTATTTTTAGCTCTGATCGCTGTATAAATGTCAGTGGTCCCAAAAAAGTGTCAAAAGTGTCCGATCTGGCCGCCACAATGTTGCAGATCGCCGCCATTACTAGTAAAAAAATAAAATAATTAAAATGCCATAAATATATCCCCTATTTTGTAGATGCTAAAACTTTTGTGCAAACCAATCAATATACACTTATTGCGATTTATTTACCAAAAATATGTAGGAGAATACATATTGGCCTATATTGAGGAAGACATTTGTTTTTTCTTTTAATTTTTTTGGGGATATTTATTATAGCAAAAAGTAAAAAATATAGTTTTTTTTTTTTTTTCAAAACTGTCGCTCTTTTTTTGTTTATAGCACAAAAAATAAAAACCGCAGAGGTGATCAAATACCACCAAAAGAAAGCTCTATTTGTGGGAAAAAAAGGACATCAATTTTGTTTGGGTACACATAAGATACTAGACTGTGTGTTTACAAAAAAAAATGAGTGTACCCGAGACTTATATAAATAGTAGATATAAACTACAGAGTTATGGTAACGTACTAAACTAGCAATTTTTTCAAAATCCTCCTCATCAAATAAGAAGGGGGAATATAGAGCAACCCAGGGTTGAAATAACCTGGAGATAAGTAGGGTAAGCATAGGCCCACAGTCATGAGATCTCAACTGAAACTAACAATCACACAGTCCAAACTGATTTTCCTCTTCAACAGTGAACACGTGACCATATGCCTAGGATTTTAATTACATGATCCCCCACTACCTCACCTCCAGCAGGGTTGCCCTGAACACACAGGAGCAAGGGCACATGATAGGGTGGGCTGGAAGGCAGGAGAAGGGTAAGAATGGGTGGGGAACAGGAGCGGCCGATCAATTAGGGGCACCGGCCCCCTAGTTTGCATGCAAGGATGCATGCAGGGCGCCGGACTCATACGTTTGTATGAGGTTTTTTGTTTTCCAAGCACCTGATTAGAATCTGAGGCTCTATCTAACTGGCTTGAAAAAGGTTGGGCACTGCTCGCCCAAACCCACCCACTTGTGACAATAGTGAATCAATATTCGCTATTGTCTGCTGGTTTCTGCTCCCGGACAATCAGGACAGGAGGCAGATCGGGCTTGCCATGAGGAGAAGCCGGGGAAGTCCTGGAGGGACTGTGTCATGGAGGGGTGAATGCAGGGACCGTGCCGTGGAGCAGTAAGTGCAGAGGAGCGTGGAGCGGTGAGTGTGGGGGAGCGTGGATCGGTGAGTGCCAAGCTGGGGGGGGGTCTGTTTGCTGCCCCCCCAATAAGTTTAGCACCAGCCGTCACTGGTGGGGAATGGTTTAGGGATATGGTGTAGAGAGTAGAGAGGAGGCGCTTATAACATAGGAAACCTCAAGGAGGAACAGGAAGCGATGTGAGGAATTTGCCTCCCCCCACACCCTCTTGGTAAAAGTCTGGATATGGCTATGATAAGAAGTGCAAAGGTTTGGGGAATGAGTTATGGGAAGGGGATAGGGGACTTGCGGGACATGTACCTTTGTCACAGCATTAGCAGGTCATTGATGGTGCCAAAAAAGTAAGATGGTCAGTAATGTTTGGATGAGTGGAATAATCTCAATGGTCACAAATACTGTATGTATTATTATGTAGTGCTCATTAGAAATGACTAAAGCTTCATGATGTAAAATGACTGGTGCACACCCACAAAGCTGGTTCTGAATGGCTGATGGCTGGTGTGGGTTTACAACGAAACGTGACATTGGGTGGCACTGTCAAGGACCTGGATTTTTTTTTTCACATAACATTGCAACTTCTGAAATATTAATTTGCAAACTAGGTATAAAGCTCTGGTCTACAATAAACTGAAGTCATCTGGAAGAATATCCTACCAATACCCAGTACAGCAAGGACCTGGATCTTATGTTGGTATTAGAATTGGTGTACGTTTTTGAAGAATTGGCGTCTACGGGGGTTTTGTAAAACACTTTACACTGTAATTCATTACAGTTGGTCTTCAGATGTCCTATTTGAAGATATCAAGTTCCTCTAACTTCTTGGACAGGAGCCACGACATCCCTACATACAGTGGTGTATCATCCATGGGTGCAGGGTGTTCACTGAACACAGGCCCTGAGGGATGGGGGGCCCACCGTACTCTGACCCACACTGCACCCATTGATGATCTCTCCCTGGTTGACAGCCGGGGATGATCGGTGCGGTGTGGGCTTGCACACGGGCCCACCAATTAATGATACGCCCCTGCCTACATAACTTGCACCTTAATAGAAGGCAGAAAATCCAAAAGCTATAAAGTTATTAGAATGCCCTCTGACAAATATAATCACGAAGAGGTTACTGGCATTCCCCATTGGAAATTAAATTTCACATTTCTCCTATTTACACTCAACCTCAATTTTTATTTTTATTTTGGGCAGACTTAGCCTTTAAATCATGGGAAATCCACTGGCAAAAAAACATTTTAAAGACTGGAGTTTTGATCCCTTGCTGCAAAAGCTAGTATCGGGCTTAGCACTACGAATTATTTATGAGGTTTCACAGTAAATGTAATTAATAGGTCATTTCTTAAATTAGAAGATATAAGAAGAGCAGCCATTCTGTGACCTCTCCTGACGGCATTTAATTAGCTGCTCCGCTCCTAAGTCTATTTTTATAAGGCTGCGGTGTGTGTTAGATGTCGGGGCTGTCACTAGGCATAACGCCGGCTGACATATTACATGGTGCGAATGTTAAATGAAGTAATGTCAGATCGAGCAGATTCCCTGCATTACAGCCGTAGTCTTATTATTACATTAGCCAAATTACTTAGCAAATGCAGCACTGGATTTATCAAAACTGAAAGAAAGTGTCTGTGTTACCCAAGACAACTAATACATTTAGAGCTATAGCAATCAAGGCTGCCTATACACTTTAGATAGACAGTAAGTACTAAAAAGTTTTCTCAGATGCAAGCTTTAGTGGGAAGTTTGATGCAGCAAACAGACATTGAGGACATTGGATGGTGGGAGACCTGGAAGTTCTAAGTTTTATTTTTAGTTTTTTTTAAGTTTTCATTTTGGATAAATCATGGAAAGGTTACATAAGAAAATAAAAGTAAAAAAAAAAAAAATATGAGGGCTGTACTGAAAGTAATGCAAAAGTGGGCATCAGAGGCGTGACTAGAACCCTCAGGGCCCTGCTGCAAGAAACCATGAAGGGCCCTTCTGTCTGTTTTAGTTATGAATGGACAGAGTCTGGGATCGGTGCGGATCACTGACTATTCATTTAGGCAAGTAAGAGGCCGGTAAATTACACATTTACTGGCCCCTTTCCCATTCTCCTTTCTGACATATCCCCTCAGCAGCCGGTGGGAGAGGGGAGGGGGGAACCCAGCAGAGTGGTGGAGGAAGCACAAGGGGGCCACAAGGAAGCAGAAAGAAGCTGGATAGTAGTGGCAGTGGCTGCATACAGAGAAACGGATCCCCTCCATTTTCCTCCTGCAGCCGCTGAATGGCTGCGGGAGGGAGAGGAAGAGAAGTAGGGATTCAGAGACTGCAGGAGGAAAATGGAGGGGATCGGTTTCTCTATATGCCGCCACCCCTCCTATCCAGGCATACAGGGGGGCTGCACGTGCCCCCTGGAGCATTGGGTTGGGTTGCAATTGCAACCCCTGTGACCCCTGTAGGTACACCCCTGGGTGGCATAACTTTTTTATTAACATTCAAATTTCACATGTTGATAGAGTAAGGGAGGCCATACATGGTACACATTTCTTTTCTGCAACCACGGGTTTCAGAAAGAATTTGCATAATTCTCCAATCAAAGCTGTCCCCGCTGGGAGAAGACAGTAATTATCGCTAACAGCTATAGCAGCGGCTAGTGATAATCGCAAGAAAATATGTCAGGCTGGCTGTACCCAAGTTGATCGGCTGATCACCTTGGTACATTCAGCCTACCCATCAACTGTTCAAATCTCGGCCGGTTCCTGCTGAACAGTCCAAGATTCAAACTGTGTATGGCCGGCCTTACTCTTCCTCTATGGTAATTCTTCTTCTTCTCCTTTTTAATTACAAGTAAATAATGGACTCCAAGCAAATGCAATGTCCCATCATTGAGTTCCTTTCCAATAATATTTGTTAGTTATTTCTTTTGCAAAGTGCAAAGTACAAAAGATCTGTCATTGAGTTCTTGATGAAGGAGGGGTGCAGGCTGTCTGACCTGCCCAGAAGTCTATAGAATGTTCATGGAGATGGCACCATTGACTAAAGGACTCTTTTAAGTGGTGTCATCTCTGTAACCAATCTGTCGCTTTCTTTGGATATTGGACAACCTACACCCCTCCTTCATCAAGAACTCAATTAAAGCAAGTTGCTTCTGCTTGGAAGCCATTATTTATCTGCAATGAAAACAGGAGCAGGAGGGTTACACACCCACATTGTGGTGCGGCATACAACACTCCATTCCTTCAGATCATTTTTTAGAAGGAGGGGTGTAAAAAAATGATCGACCCCGGAAGCTAGATATGCTATATATGCCACTCGAGTTCACAAATTATCATTTGCAGCAGAAATCACTGTCTGATCTTTCTTCAGACGCCTGGGAGGAAGTGGAAGAAACTATCTTTGTAGAAATAATTGTTACATCTGATCTTCTGATACAATTTACATTTACTGCATTCAATGGCTTTATTATATATGATTGAATGAGTCATGTATTGCATTCTAAATGTCTCAAGTGTTTTCAGAATATGCAAAGCTTTTTCACATGTTCTACTCTATGGCTAGGTTTAGACGTGTGCCTGAAACAACCGTACCTCTGAAAATAGGCCATTGACACGCGGTGAGGAGGTGATATGGCACCTCTTCACCACCTATTTTAACCCCATTTTTGTAGCACAAATGGACTACAAGCATGTCCATTGTGCGCGGTTGCAGGGCATTTGTGATGTTTCTCCGTTTGCTTGAATAGGTCGTGTTTGGCGGGCTTACTGCCTGCTGATCGCAATATGTTGGATAATTTTTTTGCCATGGGTGCATTGCAATCATGGCATGTGAACACCCCCATTTACTGCCATTGAAGCTTAAGGGGGGTGGTTGGGGGCCACTAAAAACGTGACTCAACCATGCATTTTCAATGCCCAATCCAACCATTAGTCTAAGTGAAAAAGTAGACTTTGCCATACCAAATATACAAAAAGTTAATCTACGGTACTGGGGAAGCTCAGGAACTTTGTTCATGGGATCTGTAAAAGCATTATTAGTTACCATAAATGATCAATTGAATTATCATAATGATACATTTGTATCAACTAAAACCATCTAGTTTATACCATCCTTTTACAACCAGGGTTTCTTCAGGGGTGCCTTGGCAAAATGCCTAAAAATTGCTCCAAAATTGTATACAAGCTGGCGTGTAAATAAAGCTGCCTTTTAGTTACACAAAGCCACAGCTTCTCATTGGGCACCATTACAACCTTCTTAAGGGCACCTTAGCTGAGTGATGGAGAAAAATTGAGGGAGAAGAGAAACATTGGAATACTAGTCAGTACCAGTTTGCAAAAGTGTATTTGCTTTGGAAGAAAAAAATCATCTTTAACATTTGTGTCCTCGTGTAGATGTTGCTGTGTTATGCAAAACTAATATAATAGCTTTACATTTTAGAAGGGAATGTTTTAACCGGTTCCACACCGCGCGCAGTATATTTACTGTGGCGGTGTGGACGCTGGGCACGAATCGACGTAAAAAGGCAGCGATCTGCGGGTGTCCGCTAGGGCGCCCACCGCACTCCAGAGGAGTGTACCCGCGGCTCAGGCGGACCCGATGAGCGGCCACAGCCAAAGAGCGGGGAACCGCCGATGTAAACACTGCCCTGTCAGTGCAGGCATAGGAGATCTACTGATCACTGTCACTGGGATCAGTTAGATCTCTTATGCCCATGTTAGCCCAGCACCCCCACAGTAAGAACACACCCAGGGAACACAGTTAACCCCTAGCCCCCCCCCCCCCAGGTTAACCCCTTCACTGCCAATGACATTTATACAGTAATCAGTGGACATTTAAATTTCTGATCGCTGTATAAATGTCATTGGTCCCAAAAAAGTGTCAAAAATATCCGACATGTCCGCCCCAATATCGCAGTACCGCTAAAAATTGCAGATCGCCGCCATTACTAGTAAAAACATTTTAAAAAATAAAAACCCCAGAAATGAATACTCACCATCCGTAAACGCGGCCACTTTTGCGCAAACCAATCAATAAACGCTGATTGCGTTTTTTTTTTTATTACAAATATGAGGAAGAATATAAATAGTCCAAAACCGATGAAAAAAATGAAAATGTTTTTTATATATTTTTTTGGATTTGTATTTTAGCAAAAAGTAAGTAAAACTGTTTTTTTTGCAAAATTGTCTTTTTTTGTTTATAGCGGCGATCAGAAATGACACAGAGGTGATAAAATACCACCAAAAGAAATCTCTATTTGTGGGAAAAAAAGGACGCAAATTTTGTTTAGGTACAACGGTCGAACGACCGCGCAATTGTCATTTAAAGCGACGCAGTGCCGAATCGCAAAAAGTGCTCTGGTCAGGAAGGGGGTAAAACTTTCCAGGGCTGAAGTGGTTAAAGAAATCCATGATTTTTAAAAGGTGCCTTGACTGAAAATAGGTTGAGAAACACTGGTCTAGACAGTAATCAATTTATATTTTGTTTATTATTTAAAAGGTAGGCCGCTCCAAAAAAGGTACCCCTGTAAAGAAGTAAACACTGTACCTCTCCTTCTGCCCATGCTGCCTGGTAACAATGCTGCACTCAGTGTTTCTATCCACCAACCCCTATGTCTCTACTGCATCCTGTAATGATGTATGGGCTAGCAAGAGGCACTGACTGCACCTGGAGAATAGGCATCTGACACTCCTGGAAGTGACAGATTCTGAAGATCGTTTGGTTCCTCTTCAGTGCAGTAGAGGTTGGTGACCCAGGTGGCAGCAGTAGTGAGCATTGACCATCTTTTTGCAGGGGTACCTGCACTTGTTTTCAACTTTTATTTTAGAGGTAAAGTCACTTTAAAGCACACCTTTGCTTTACTCACAAAATGAAAGCATAGGTTTGCTATAAAGCCCCCCACAGCCCACCAGCAACACTATCTCACCTTATTATTGCATTTCCGCCACATTGTTTAGCAGCCTAGAATGGGACAATGAAACCATATAAGTCAATCTAGTCAGAGCTTACACAGGGCTGAGGTCTCTCACCCTGCCCCCATGTGACAGCCCTGGACCAATCACATGCATTGCCACATGAGAAGGACATCAAGACACATGCTCCTTCATACTGGGAAATAACAGGTATTTTCTTCACTCACCGTGTCTGAACAGAGCAACTGGGAAGAGAAATAAATGTATTAAAGAGAACCTATGGTGTTTCCCTTAATTGGTAAGTAGTGTTGGGTGAAAATTCACCCGCCGAGCGCACAGTCAATATGTTGTTAAGGCGTGGGGCCAGGAAGCGCAATAAGGGTCTGGTATGTTTTTTTTTTTGGGGGGGGGGGGGGATGACGATTTTTTAAAATTTTGGTATTGGGTTCCCTTTAAAATCCATACTAGGCCCAAAGGGCCTGGTATGTACTGGGGGGGATGGGTTCCAGCTGCAAAATACATTTCAATGCATTTTTTTCTTTGGAAATGTCATTTTTGCTGCAGCAGGTTCTATACATGGTACAGATGCACCACTTTACAGGCAGACTAAGGGGACCTTCCAGGTACTATATTCAAAGACATTTTTAGTTTTTATTGTTTCACTTTAAGCATCTTTAAAATCACTGCTCCTTTAAAAACGATAATTTTCAAAAAAAGTTTTTTGCATTGATACATGTCCCCAGGGCAGTACCCGGGCCCATATACTCCCTTTTATAGCCAATAACTTGCATATAAGCCTTCAAAATTGGGACTTTTGATTTTTCAAGGTTGGGTCCCATAGACTTTAATTGGGGTTTCGTCGTTCGGGTCGGAACTTTTTGCGATGTTTGGCTGTTCTGGTGCAAATCAAACCGGGGGGTGTTCGGCCCATCTCTATTGGTAAGCAATGTTTTTCTTTAAATGCCTCTCACATCTATGCATCTGTAATTGTTTATTACATGCTGCAGAGACAGTTAAATGCATCATCCCGATTGGAAGAATAGAAAAAAAAATCCTCTCTTCTGTTAAAGTCCAGTGTCAAAGGGACCAGACAATTTTTCAGAGCACAGTGACATCTCTCAAAATTAGACTTTATGAAAAGGTTAATTATGTCTACGCGGCCGTGAGCACAACAGCGCCGGCTGGGAGAGATTTATTCATAATAATATGAGGCTCGTCTATCTCAGATGGAGGAGCTTGCCTCTGTATAATTGTCGCAAACAGGATATTAACAGACTTATCTGTCCTGCGAGCACACAGTCTGACATAATTATTAAAGAAGAACTGCCCAAATACTAACAGCCAATTGGATTCTGCCTTTAACCTTTCGTGTAACACATCTACAGACATGAAAGGGAAAATATAATTGGTTGCTGACAGATTGGGAATCTGCTCCCACTAAGGTGCAGTTTGGATAACCAGGAGTTGGTAGCAGCAGCTGAGACTGAGAGTGGCATGGGCCATAGAGGAGATACAAGTGGCTATGGAGAGTCTGGGGAGGGCTGGATACCTGAATGGACTGGTGGCGAGAACCTAACATGCCCACAAAACAGTGGAAATGAGAGTTCTTAGAAGTAGAGTTGAGCGGACACCTGGATGTTCGGGTTCGGCAGGTTCGGCCGAACTTCGCGAAAAAGTCCAGGTTCGGTACCGAACTTAACCCGAACTTTACCCCGGACCCCGAACCCCATTGAAGTCAATGGGGACCCAAACTTTTGGTCACAAAAATGGCTGTAAAAAAGTCCTGGAAAGTGCTAGAGGGCTGCAAAAGGAAGTAAAATGATTTTAAAACAATAATCTGTCCCTTACAGCACCAGCAGGAACCTCTCCCTTTAGAACTAGGAGATGATTATAGAACAATACTCTGTCCCTTACAGCAACAGCAGGAACCTGACCTTATAGAACTAGGAGATGATTTTAGAACAATAATCTGTCCCAGGATGAGATGTTATTAGATCTGCAATCTGTCCCTCAAAGCAGTAGTAGTAGTAATCTCTACCTAGTCCAGAATCAGATCGTTCTGTAATGCAGGATGAGATGTTATTATATCTGCAATCTGTCCCTCACAGCGCCGGCAGCATCCTCTCCCTATACTAGCCTGAGAGCATGTGACATGCAGCACTGAGTGACTCCAGCTTATATGGAGGCTGGGTCACATAATGCACTGGTCAATCACAGTCATGCCATTAGTAGGCATGGCTGTGATGGCTTCTAAGGGCAAACCAATGAAACACTTGTTGATTGGCTGCCCTGCAGCTATTCAACAGGCGGGATCAAATACCCGAACCCAAACTTTTTTCAAATGTCCGGGTTTGGGTCCGGGTTTGGGGCCGGGTCACGGACACCCCAAAGTTTGGTACGTACCTGAACTTTACAGTTTGGGTTCGCTCAACTCTACTTAGAAGGACTAAGGTGCAAAGTTTAAAGTGCTGCCTTGTCTTCACCAGAGCTCCTAATGGTGGAGATGGGTTTGGCTGCAGATGACACTGAGGTTTGAGCCCTCTGGTTAAACCAAGTGGGCAGCTACTGGGACCTGGAAGGGGGTGTGCTGGAGAGTCACTAGCAGCACTGGGGAGTAGGATTCACCAGTCAGTGAGTAACACAATCCAAAAAGGCAGGAGTGTACAAACACACAGAGGCGCTGGGACAAGATTGGGGCACACAGAATCGCAGGGGAACACTGGGAGCAGATTTCAAGCAAGGGTGCACAGGATCACTGATACACAATGTGGAAGAACTGCACAGGTGCTAGCTACAAGGTGCTGAAGGGAAGATAATGGCAGGACACAGAAAAAATGTTGGAAGCACACAGGAAATGAGCAACTCCCTTGCAGCGCTGGGATAAAGGAATCATAAGGCAGAAGATAAGCCAGCAGGTTTGGATCTATGGGGGTGCGGGGGTGTGCTGATTTTAGTTGCACCCCACAGTTCTCTGAAATTGGATTCACTGATCATTGAACCCGTCTGATGGGGGCAATTGATATGGGGGGGGTGATTCCGATGGGGAAATTTGATGTAAGGGGACTTTAGTGGGGACAATTGATGCAAGAGGAAAATCTAATTGGGACAGTTGATGTAAGGGAGCACTCTGATAAGGGTAGTTGATTTAGGGCCACTCTGATAAGAACAATTAAATTAAGAGATCAATCTGATGATCTATCATGTAAAGCGTCTGCAGTCTTTGACCATCTCCTGTAGGGTGTCCACAATCTCTGACCATCTCCTGTAGGATGTCTGCAGTCTCTGACCATCTCCTGTAAGATGTCTGCAGTCTCTGACCATCTCCTGCAGGGTGTTTGCAGTCTCTGACTATCTCCTGTAGGTTTTCTGCAGTCTCTGACCATGTCCTATAGAGTGTCCCCAGTTTCTGACCATCTCCTGTAGGATATCTGCAGTCTCTGTCCATCTCCTGTACGATGTCTGCAGTCTCTGACTATCTCCTGCATGGTGTCTCCAGTCTCTGACCATCTCCTGTAGCATGTCTGAAGTCTCTGACCATCTCCTGCTGGGTGTCTTCAGTATCTGACCCTCTTCTGTAAGGTATCTGCAGTCTCTGACCATCACCTGTAGGGTTTCTTTAAAACATTATGTGCAAACCCTTGGTGACGTCAGGACCTGTACTTAAAAGCATTACTGAAAAACAATGTCCTTTGCTTTTTATTCCCTGCATCTTCAGCACCTTTTTTCTTGCATAGCATTCTACATCTACACCCCATGCTTAAATCCCAGCCTTAATACACCACAGGGAATAAGTCCTTCACCTTGTGAGAGTCAGAGGAACATTTGTTATATTCTTAAGAGGAATGTGTGTCCTTAAATGTGCCCTGTCATCAAAAGAAGCCCGCCATCCCTAGCTATACTGAGCAGCTAGAGCAGGAGATAAATGACCAGGCTCAGCTGGCACCGAACAAAATGTTATAGTCCTGATAAACAGAAAAATCTTTCTTCCTTTAGGTGAAAAAGTCTGGTTTACATTTACTTATGTAAAAGTTTATTTCTGCATCTTGGAGAGCTTGAGTGATAATTGCTCTGTTTATGAGCAGTGTAATATCACTGAAAGAATTACCATAGTTAGGCTTACTAATAATATGAAATAATTTCCGGGAATTCTAAGCTTGGAACTGATAGCATTGTCTCAAAGCACAGTATATCACAAAAATAATATATACAGTTATTTAATGGAATCACAAACATGACTTACATGATCATATAATACACACTGAGTATCCATCATCACAGATAGCAAGGATAACTTGTCACAAATTTGTGGCAGTGTTGAATTGTAAGTTTTGTTAACTTGTTGCACATTTTGACTGGCAAGTTGTACACTTGAAGCACAAGTTCTAGTTAAAACGTTTCCAATTTGTAGCAAATTTGCATGGTGAGTCTCTAGCAAGAGCAAAGTTGCAGTGATGAGTCTACAGCAAGAGCTCTGCAAGTCTACAGCATGAAAATTCAGCCACAGTGCCCCTTGTGGTGGGATGACTATTGTACAACATAACTGAACCAGAACTTGCAGCAAACTTCCAGAATGTTTGCAAAGAAAGTTGATCTGGAGTCATGCAATACAGACTTGCTGCAAGCCTGGCAAGTCTAGTAATAGCTCAGAAGTAATTTTCAAACTTGCAGCACAACTGCTTGCTATCTGGGATAATGCTCACAGTGACAAGTGCTTATTGGTCAGTGCAGCCAAGTAACCATGCTGACCAATGAAATGTGCACCCGAGGCTACTTCTGGTAAGGTGTCCCAGAAGAAGGTCTTCTTTGGTGGCCACCCTAACCAATGAGTGCTTGCCGTTCCAAGCATGGAGATGGATACTCACTCTGGGGCTGTGTATTGTGGCTTATAATATACACACCCTTCTATTTTTTCAGCCAAGGAAGCTGCCTTCTTGGCTTCTGTTTGATCTTCAACTGCCAGGATACTGCACGTGATCAGTTAGGACACCAGGCATTTGGTGGTTTGACAGTTTGGTTGAGAGTACAACCAATGTGACAGTTAGCAATCCTGGCATGTAACTGTTTTTTGAAACTGTTATATTGATGGGTTTAGTTCTGCTTTAAGTGTGAGATAACATCATAATCAGTGAGACATATCTGCTACTCAACTTCCAGGAGTGCAGGCAGAAGAGGTACTGATCAGCTTGAGCTGCCCAACCACCAACATCGGGGAAAAATATAAACCCCATAGGGGAGCTGACTCAACGTGAGTGATATTATGAAAAGCTTTTCCATGCAGGATACAGAACCTTTATCATTTTATTGTTGTCAAGAGGTTCAGTAGGACATTAGATAAGTCTATGGGGAAACCGAAAACGTCATTACGATGTTTCTGTATGTAACTTGTGTGCTGCTGTTTACTCTGCTTGAAAGGTTTCCACATTCAATGGGAAATAATTAACATCTTGAATACCACAGAAAGATGTCTGTTGGCATTATCAATAGGCTACATTCAAAAGCTTTTCAAGTGAATTGCAACAGCTAGGCACAATGTCACAGGTTCAATAGAACTCAAGGTGATCTCAAATACCCAAGAACATTTTTTCCCTTTTTTCATCGAAATGGGTGACAATGTAGAACCTTGGTGGTTATGCTGTACTGATATAGCGCACACCCTGCACAAGATATCCAAGGCAAAAAAGTAAATGAAAGATTCTCCTAAAGGGAAAATGAAATTATAACTTTTATTTTTTTATAGACATTAAGTTGCCAATTGTTCCAATTGCTAAAGAAAAGTCATCCTGTACATTTTGTAAATTGTCCTGTGCTGTCCCACTGATCACGGTGGAAATGCTTTGAAGGCTCATTTGCAAAAAGGAAAACAAAAAAAACACATTTTGTTTTCTGCAAATTTATACAAATTTATTATTATTATTTCATGTTTTCATTTATTCATTTTTACTAAAGATGGACTTTAGCTAGTAAAAGACTCTGGGAGTGCTACACATGCCGCCAATAACGAATCACTGTACACAGGGCATGTATAGCACATCCTGTCTTTCTACTCTGCTCTGCTTCTGGAGCTGAACACTACCATAAATAATCAGAGCTAGCATTGCTGTAAGTCTGACGCTCTAGCTGTAAAAAAAAGTAGTCTGACTCAGTGTTTAAGGTCTCATACACACGGACGTTTCTTAAAAAATAAACAAAACGTCGGGCCTGACGTCAAGGAAAAAAAATTGGCGTTTTTCGGCGTTATGCATCGGCGTTAGTGAGCGTCGGCGTCAATAGGTGTTTTTTTAAAAAAATCATCCCTCTGCTATTTTTCAACCTAAAAACGTTGGCGTCAAAAAACGCCGGTTAACGCCGATACGATATTAGTTGCCATTTGTTGGCGTTAGTTGGCGTTAGTTGGCGTTTGTTGGCGTTTGCGGCGTCGGCGTCAAAAAATGCCAAAACGTTACAGCCTCAGAACGCGCTGGCCGTGGGTTCTAGTTTCAGCTCACTAACGCCGACGCCATCTACAGCTCAAAAACGTCAGCGTTTTTATGTGGCCATTGACTAACATGGAGAGCTGCAAAAAACGCCAGAAAACGCCGGCGTCAAAAAACGTCCGTGTGGAGGAGGCCAAAAAGCAACTTTGCTCCAAACCTCACAAAAGATGCAATGTACAGTAAGATATTGTTACATTTGTATCTTTCTGTTCATTCATCTGCAGATCAAAGGGATAAACTTAAAGTGGTTGTCAAGTCATGACAACCACTTTAAACTACAGGTAAGCCTATAATAAGGTTTACCTGTAGGTCCAGGAAATATCTCCTAAACCTGTATGGTTTAGGAGATATTCCCTGTATCTGCATGTGCCAACGTCATCAGCACATGCACACTGAAGAATCGGCACCCGGGGTAACCCAGGGTGCCGTTTCTTCTGTATTCGTGCCGTAAATGACGGCTCCTGTGCGTATGCGCGGAAGTGACGTCAGCATGGCCCTACCAATCACAGCACTGGAGCCTGCGCTGTGAATGGACAGAGCTGCAGACCTGGAAGAATGATGTCGCCCGTCACAGCGGTGTGCCGAGACCGCTGCAACAGCTTCGTTCCAAGGTAAATGTTTCATAATGAGCTAGTATGCGTTGCATACTAGCTCATTATGCCTTTGCTTTGCAGGTTTTTTTATGGGGGGGGGTGTGGGGGCCGGACTTTACAGCCACTTTAAAGTGTTACCCAGGAGCCTGCATTCACTATATCTGGTCTCCTACAATACACAGAACATGGAAATCATTTTAGTAAATATAAACTGTTAAATGCCTTTTCTCATCAGCAGTATATACTGTAGCAGTCTTGTGACTTCTATCAGTGTCTGGTTAAAGCTTGTAGGAGTTTTCATTCTACTCTGATAGTCCTATGAGGCTGCAGGGCCCCTGACCCTCTGTCTGGACAGTGCTGATTGGCCATGTGCTGATCACATGCACCCTACCAAGAAAAAAAAAGAAGCAACTCTCTAGCAATACACCCCAAACTGAGCATGTGTGGATTGACTCCAAAGGCTGTCTAATCAGAAGGTGAAGTGGGGACAGTGGAAGAAGGAGAGGATCAGAGAAGACAATAATCAAACAGCTTTTTTACACAATGCAGAGCATTAACCCCTTAGGTTCTACAGTGAGTATAACAAGCATGCTTTACTGCATGCACAGACTGATATTACTGCCAAGCAAAAACAACATTTTTTTAAATATATATATATATATATATTTTTAAATGTTCCTATGTTTAGCCCCATATTACAATTTCCTGACCAGACCTTTTCTGAAAGACCTGCACCTGAGGGAAACAATGATACCAGGGTAATGATGTATTTTCCCAGTGGGTAACTCCTTATTCTCCTTCTCTCTTCACCTATTATTTTTCTGCAGTTTTTTGCTTGTTTCTATTTTATTAACTAAATGTTACTTAATGTTTAAACTTTTTTTGTTTTGTTTGTTAATATTTTTTACACATTATATATTTACACATTTCCCATGTCAAAAAGTGCTAAATTGAAAAAAAAAATGTATTTCATTAATAACTTTGCAATGCGTTGTACCAGAATCTTAATTTTGGTGTAATTTTAATCATTTAAAGTGGTTGCCAACTCATGACAACCACTTTAAACTACAGGTAAGCCTACAATAAGGCTTACCTATAGGTCCAGGAAATATCTCCTAAACCTGTACGGTTTGAATTACAGTACAGAATGAATTTGCACGTTTTATTTGCAGTACTGTAACTATTTATTTTTAAACGAACAGTGCTAAAAAAAAAAATGCATTTAGTTAGTTTTCTTGCGTTTTTTTGTCTAAGGATTGCAAAAAAAAAAATCATTGTTGCAAGGCAATATCATGAAAAGCAAGCCTTGTTTGTCCTCATCTTTCCATAAAAACAATATATAGTATGTGTAGCATCCTGGTCCAGGGCTGCTGACAAATTTAGTTGTTCTAGGTGATAACTAGCCTGGCTGGTAATTGAATCCACTGATTTTTTTGTCCTAAGCCTGAGTCTGGTGTGTAGCAATGCTGTATCTTGGCCTAGGCCGAAGAGGCCCAGGCCTAGGGTGGCACTTTGCAGGGGGGCAGCACAAAAAGAGTCCTCGCCGGCTTGCGCTCTTAGTGTAACGCCAGTCTTATGGGGTGGACTGGGCCGGGAGGCAAATTGGTCTGGCACCCCCATAAAGCAGCTGGGCAGGGCCCCCATCAGGGGGGACGAGCAATACATATGTAGGGGACCCAGGCATGCCGAGGGCCCCAGGCGGCGGTCCCCAACCAATAAGTTGTTGTGCTACCCCATAGCCAAACAGGAAGCGTGAGGAAATCTCTGCAAATTAAGGGAATCCACCCCCCCCCCCCAAAGTCCTAAGAACTAGTGTCCCCAATGTAAAATTTCAAGGTGGGCCCTAAATAGGAAGGGCTGTGGCCTTGACAGGAAGGGGTGGCTCATTTTTAAATTAAGGGGTGCACGAGTTTAGTCAGGCCTAGGGCAGCACAAAACCTAAATACACTGCTGGTGTGTAGTCCCTCTCTTCCGTCACAAGGAGCACAGTTAACACAGGTTATAAATAGATATGTTGTCTCAGCCAATCAACAGAGGGTTTCTTTCAGCCACCAAGCATGCTGGGATAGACTATTTATTCTGGAAGCGTGATGGGGGTTCTTTGCCTGGGTGGATTTGTGACACATGGCTCTGGGTTGCTCTGGGTTGCTAGGCCAGAAGCCTGAGGCCAAGCAGTTGCCACGAAGGGACGACCACTCCTGTTACCAGAGGATGGAGGTCTGAAGAAGTATCAGAGCAGCCCTTTCACTAGCCGGGGACGGGGAAGAGGTGGGAGAGCTTCAGAAGTCTCATTCGGGAACCCAGCAGGTGGCGTGGGTGCACCTTGAAGATAAGTACAGCGGGTAGCTGTGAGTCAAGTCAGGGACCCAGCAGGATAGCGTGGGTGAAGCTTGAGTGATCTACAGTGGGATACTGTGAGTTACGTGTGCAGATCTACAGTGTGGTATTGAAGTGAAGTGTTGCTATAGGAGACATCAGTTGCTATGAAAATACAGATTGCTGTATTGAGCTTAAAGGCCCTTTTTCTGTATTGCTGTCTGCCTAGTTGTATTTTTGTCTGCGGAGTCTGCCTGTTTGCATATTGCATTTTCCTAAGGGTGTCCTGGCCCTAACCCTCTTTCCCTTAGCTCTTGTTAAGAGACAATAAATCTCTTTTTGTTAATTTTAAAAGTGATTGGTGCCCCATCATTCCACCTTGCACTACACCCACCATGCCTAGTAACCTGCACCCTGAGGAGGAATGTCAGCTGTCCCTGACTCTGGAGGTCACCACTAGGCCTCTGGAGGTTGGGGGCATCTCTACATATGTATTACCTTGTTATCTTGAGTAATGCTGATGTAGCACTGCCCCCTTAGGGTTTGCTTAGAGTTACCTGTTCATCTGCGCCTCCATGACCCTGCAAACCTTCCAGCCCACCTGACACTCTGGGTTCAAACATTTTGCATACACAGTTAAATGACACACCGACACTGCAAGATAAGTAACTCTCTGATTTTACTGGTTCAGAAGAAGAGTTTAGTAATAGAGTTTGGGTCAGCTGAATCCTAACTAAACAGTCAGGACTCAGATGAGAAGATCATCAAAAGCAATTGTATTACAGCTTAACACACAGGTACAGAGTATAAGCTTACTTGGTTACAGGCGGCAATAGGATGAATGAATGAGTCTAGAGTAGACAACTAATTACTGTAGAGTATATTACCACTGTAAGGGAATCCCAGGCCGGCCTATTACACCTTAAATCCTAATTAGAGACCAGGTTTAATAAGTATCAGGGGTGGGTCCTTTTGTGTAGTTGCAAACAGCAGTGTCCATAATGCAAGGCCTGCAGTTATCTTCACTGGCAGTTGGAGCTCAAATAAACTGTAACCTGATTATGGCACAAGGTGTGTAGGCAAAGAAGAACAATTTAATCTGGCTAGCAGTAATCTTTATGAAAATTCCAAGGGTGAGATGTCTATATACAGTGTCCAATGCAATGTAATATAGCAGGGTATGTATTTCCTGGCTGGATGCCCTCTCACCCACTGAGGAACAGCATAGGAACCTCCTGAAGAGCGATTCTGAATGAGTCGCCCCCTGATAAATGAACGGAGATGGCCGACTGGCTGTGGGAAGCTGTATGTCCTCTGGTCTGGCTGGCACAGCAATGTTCCGCGGACAGCAATCAGTGTTGGACCCACTTGGGCCGGGTTGGAGTCGCCATTTTGCCGCATGGTAGGCCGCGGCCCTCTCGCACAACAGCAGAGAGGTGTTCTCCTGATTGAGCCCGGGAAGAGAGAGAGAGTGTGAGCCGAGCTGCTGGTCCTTTTTATAGTCTCTCCCAGAGTTCTTTTGTAGGTAGCAGATGGACTGCTGGAAGGTGTGGTCCAGGAATAGTTCTATAACCCCAAAGTGTCTGTTCAAAATTCTACAATTCCTACAATGCTCTTTTCCTGGCACAGGGGGATGATGTAAGCCATTCACGCCCAACACTATAAGGAAACTGCAGCAGTGTAAAATGCTAAGGGTAGGCCTGCAGTGCAGATACTTCTAGTCCGCTGTCAGCTACACTAAATATACAAGTCCATAGCAGAAATGTAAAAGTTGCTCTGGTCCATAGGTGGCGAACAGGTGTCAGAAGCAAAGTGGTTAAAGATGAGTTGCATAAAAACTTTATTTTGCATTGCATTTCCTTCTCTTAAATAAATTAGGCATCACATGAACAACGTTTATGGCCTGTTTCACATGGGCTTCATCTTGTATAAGAGCAGTGTGAACAGCAAGCTCTGACGACCAATTTGCAGAGCTTTCAGCAAGCTTTGTTGAAGCTTTCAAAGTACCATTCAACTCCAATTTGTAAATGTTGAACCAAGATCTTAATAAGGGTGCTGATTGCCACTTTAAGCAAGCTGTTAGCAGGCTTTCAACAAGCTTCAAGAAGTGCTGAAACCTGTTAGCAGTTTGCTTAAAGTGGCAATCAGCAATCCTATTAGGATCTGTGTTCAACATTTACAAACTGGAGTTGAAGGGTACCTTAAAAGCTTCAACAAACTTGCTAAAAATTCTTCAAATGCTTTGTCAAAGCTTGCTGTTTGTACTGATCTTATACAATCTGTGAAACAAGCCTTAAAGTGGATGTAAACCCACCACCCACCCAGTATAAACTAATGACACAGTATTAATGTGTATATACATGCACGCCTCCTGCATCTATCCCTACCTTTCAAATGTCCTTCCTGTAAGCACTAGCAGCTCTGTAAAACTATGAAATCAGAGGGTGTCTGTGTTTGCTGGAGTTTGGTGGGTGGAGTTGTGATGTCACAAGCCTCCCCACCCACCTCTATACTGAGACATTGAGGAGGGAGGGAGAGGGGAGTGTAAAACTTACTCTGCTGTGTGAAGGAGATAAGCAAATTGCTTGTCACTCACAGAGCAAGGGGCGGATCGACTGTGTATTTCCCTGTTAGTCAGACTTTCTCTTCCTGAAAAAAGATAAGCTCATTACTCACAGTTGGATTAACTCTTTGTGGCAAGACTGGGCACAGATGACATAACATGCTATACTCTACCAGGCAGAATTATTAATTACATTTTTTTTTTCTGGGTTTACATTCACTTTAAATATTTAATTAATAATGTACCCGTACACAAAAACCAAGCATTGTCCAATTGAAACCTGACAAAGCTCATTTACTTGTTGCAACCCTTCAGAGGTGGAAAAGATTGAAATTGATGCCACTCTTTGGCTATAATGGCTGGGGCCTAGGCAGGTAGGCATGCTTGTGTACTGACCTCTAACCATGAGCATGGCATACTTTATATCTGTTGTGCTGAATTGCTATCGTTCAGAGATGGTGGTAATCAGTGTTAATGTTGACATCACATTTCCATATAGTTTTAGTCATTTTCTTTTAACTAAAATGCAATTTTTGTTTTAGTTCTATTTTAGTCATCTGAATTATTTTAGTGGTATTTTAGTCAACTAAAATAGTGTTAATTTTGTCAATGAAAATATTTTCATCTACGAAATTAACACTGGTGGTGATGGGGGGGGGGGGATCACAT
>BLSH010048212.1:1181284-1201659 GCA_018402905.1 Glandirana rugosa | reverse complement strand
CCCGAACCCGGACTTTTTTTGAAAAGTCCGGGTCCGGGTCCGGGTCCCGGACACCCCAAAGTTCGGTACGGACCCGAACTTTACAGTCCGGGTTCGCTCAACTCTAATGGTCACCTAACCTGGTCACGGAGCTGGCTGGAGAGACCTCTAGAGTCTTAGTTCTGTCAAATTCCTTCCAGTTTATTTTTTTCTAATAATCAATTTAACCACTTGACCTCTGGAATATTTACCCCCTTCATGACCAGATCACTTTTGCAATATGACACTGTGTCATTTTAACTGACAATTTCGTGGTCGTGCGACACTGTACACAAAATAAAATTTATGTCATTCTTTAGCCAAAAATAGAGCTTTCTTGTGGTGATATTTGATCACCTCTGCATTTTTATTTTTTGTGCTATAAACAAAAGAATACTGACAATTTAAAAAAACAAAACAATATTTTTTACTTTCTGCTATAAAACATATATACATATTAAAAGAATGTAAAAAAAAATGTCTTCATACATTTAGACCAATATGTATTCTGCTACATGTTTTTGGTAAAAAAATTATAGCTATAGTATAAATTTACCGTGCTAATGAAATAATAAAAAATGAAAAAATAGGAAGTATCTATTTTGTTTACCGCTTGCCGACCGTCGAACGGCAATTGACGGCGACAAGCTGGCTCTCCTGCGCAAATCGCCGTCATACGATGGTGGCCGCGGGATCGAGCCTAGTGAGCGCGTGCGCGCCGCCGGAGGCGCGCCCGTGCGCTCACTGTGTTTGGGGAGGGCCAGGGAGCGGGTGCAGCGGAGTCGATTACCCGCGTTGTCCCCCCCCCCCGGAGCAAAGGAACGGAGGTCCGTGTATGTAAACACGGACCTCCGTTCTGTGTGAGGGGGAAGGGCTGTGATCACAGCCTTCCTGTATACGAAGGCTGTGGCCACTTCCCTTCCCCAGCTAGGGCAGTACCCCCACAGTTAGAACACGCCCAGGGAACACAGTTAACCCTTAGAGCACCCCCTGCAGGTTAACCCCTTCACTGCCAATGGCATTTACACAGTAATCAGTGCATTTTTATAGCACTGATCGCTATAAATGCCAATGGTCCCAAAAAAGTGTCAAAATGGTCCAACATGTCCGCCCCAATATCGCAGTACCGCTAAAAATCCCAGATCGCCGCCATTACTAGTAAAAAATAAAAAAAAAACCCCCCAAAAATGAATTTTCATCATCCGTAAACGCGACCACTTTTGTGCAAACCAATCAATAAACGCCAATTGTGATTTTTTTTTTATCGCAAATATGAGGAAGAATATAAATCGGCCAAAAACGGTGAAAAAAAATGTTTTTTTTATATTTTTTTTTGGATTTGTATTCTAGCAAAAAGTAAGAAATTTGGGTTTTTTTGCAAAATTGTCGCTCTTCTTTTGTTTATAGCGGCGATCAGAAATGACGCAGAGGGGATCAAATACCACCAAAAGAAAGCTCTGTTTGTGGGAAAAAAAGGACGCAAATTTAGTTTGGGTACAACATCGCACGACTGCGCAATTTTCAGTTAAAGCGGCGCAGCGCCGAATCGCAAAAAGGGCTCCGGTCCTAAAGCTGGAAATCCTTCCGGGGCTGAAGTGGTTAAATGTTTTGTTTAAATTATTTATTATTTTACTTATTAATGCATCTATAATGTATTATTCATTATTATTTAATACGGAAATTTTGCCATATTTTTATTTTACTTTATATCAATTTTTTTTTCATTTTTTACTTTTATATTATAATTTTTTCATTTTTCACTTTTATATTTTAATATATTATATTATGATACAGTAACACAAATGTTAATATATCCAAGTCCATCGGATTATAATCATTGTGCCAAACTGAGCTTCGTTTTTATATTTTTTGTATTATTTTTTATTTTTGTTTTTCTGAATCCTGTAGGGTATGATATTTATTTATTCATACCACTATTTGCAATACCAATTCAGTTATGGGTTTATAATTTTCTATGTCACATCATTTATATTAGTGCTTCTGTTTTTTATGTTTCTATGACCTGGCTGATGCTGGGTTAAATTGATAGCGAGGCTTGGGTCCGTTTTAGGTATTCCCATACATTCAAACGTTATAGCGCCTACAAACTATGGGATATACAGTGGGAAAAATAATGATTTGCTCCCTTGCAGATTTTGTAAGTTTGCCCACTTACAAAGAAATAAAGGGTCTATCATTTTTATCATAGGTGTATTTTAAATGATAGAGAAAGAATATTAACCACAAATAAAGGAAAAAAACACATGATACAAATGTTATAAATTGAGTTGCTGTTCAGTGAGTAAAATAAATATTTGATCCCCAAGCAAAACATGACTTAGTACTTGGTGGAGAAACCCTTGTTGGCAAGTACAGAGGTAAGATGTTTCTTGTAGTTGGTGATGAGGTTTGCACACATCTCAGGAGGGATTTTGGTCCACTTTTTTTTTTACAGATCTTCTCTAAATCTTTAAGGTTTCTTGGCTGGTGCTTGGCAACTCGAAGTTTCATCTCCCTCCATAAATTTTTGATGGGATTAAGGTTCGAAGACTGGCTAGGCCACTCCATAATTTTAATGTGCTTCTTCTTGAGCCACTCCTTTGTTGCCTTGGCAGTATGTTTTGGGTCATTATGCTGTAAGACCCATCCATGACCTATATTCAGTGTTCTGGCTGAGGGAAGAAAGTTTTCAACCAAGATTTTACAATACATGGCCCCATCCATTGACCCTTTAATGCGGCATAGTCGATCTGTACCTTTAGCAGAGAAACAGCCCCAAAGCATAATGTTTCCATATCTGTGCTTGACTGTTCTTAGGTGTTCTTAGGTTCATAGTCAAAATTTTTCTTCCTCGAGACATGACGAGTCCCCCTCCTCAAGAAGGCACATGTACAGTCATGCCAGTGAACATCTAAATGATTCAGAGAAGGAATGGGAGAAAGTGCTGGGTTCAGATGAGATCAAAATTGAGCTCTTAACTCTACCCATGGTGTTTGGAGGATGAAAAATGCTGACTTTGACCCTAAGAACACCATCCCTACAGTTAAGCATGGAGGTGGAAATATGATGCTTTGGGGCTGTTTCACAGGCTGACTTTTCTGCATTGAGGGGCCAACGGACATGTCATGTATTGTAAAATCTTGGATGAGAACCTTCTATCCTCAGCCAGAACACTGAAGATGGGTCGTGGATGGGTCTTCCAGCATGACTATGACCCAAAACAAGGCAACAAAGGAGTGACTCAAGAAGAAGCACATTAAGGTCATGAAGTGGCCTAGTCAGTCTCCAGGCTTAATCCTACAGAAAATGTATAGAGGGAGCTGAAACTTTGAGTTGCCAAGAAACAGCCTAGAAACTTTAAGGACTAAGAGAAGATCTGTAAAAAAGAGTGGATCAAAATCCCTCCTGAAATGTGTGTAAACCTGGTCACCAACTACAAGAAACATCTTACCTCTGTGCTTGCCAACAAGGGTTTCTCCACCAAGTATTAAGTCATGTTTTGCTTGGCAATCAAATATTTATTTTACTCACTGAACTACAACTTAATTTATAGCATTTGTTTTATGTGTTTCTTTTCTGGATTTTTGGTTGATATTCTCTCTCTGTCATTAAAAAATACACCTATGATAAAAATTATAGACCCTCCATTTCTTTGTAAGTGGGCAAACTTACAAAATCTGCAGGGGATCAAATAATAATTTTCCCCACTGTATACTGGAATTTAATTTTTTTTTATACTAGTAATGGTGGCGATCGGCGACTTATAGCGGGACTGCGATATTGTGTCAGTCAATCGGACACCTAACTGACACTTTTGACACATTTTGGGGACCAGAGACACTAATACAGTGATCAGTGCTAAAAATATACACTGTCACTGTACTAATGACACTGGATAGAAGCGGGTTAACATCAGGGGCAATCAATGGGGTTAAATGTGTGCCTAACTATGTGTAATGTGTGTAAAGTGTGCTGCTCTTACTAACTGACCTCAAAGTTTGACTTCAGGGGTCTCTAAACTTTCTAAACAAAGGGCCAGTTTACTGTCCTTCAGACTTTAGGGGGTCTGGATTGTGGCCATTGGGAGTATAAAATGTCCCGGCATTAGTGAGAGTAAACAATGCCCCATCAGGTGTAATTGTCAGTGAGAGGTATTGGGCCCCATCGTTGGTGTCATTGGGAGGAATTGTGCCCCATCGTTGGTGTCAGTGAGACAAATGGTGCCCCATTGTTGGTGTCAGTGAGACAAATGGTGCCCCATCATTGGTGTCAGTGGGAGGAATAGTGCCCAATTGTTGGTGTAATTGGGCCCCATGGTCGGTGTCATTGGAAGGAACTGGGCCCTATCAATAGTGTCATTGGGCCCCATTGTTGGTGTAATTGGAAGGAACTGTGCCCCATTGTTGGAGTCATTGGGAGGAATTGTGCCCCTTTGTTGGTGTCAGTGGATGTAATCGTGCCCCTAGGGCCAGATAAAAGCAAGCAAAGGGCCACCTGCAACCCCCAGGCCACAATTTTGAAACCACTGCTCTAAGCAAAGTGGGGATGAGAAACACAGAGAGCTCTGTGTTCAATGTCAACACAGAGCTCTGGACTGTAAATGTACACAGCCAATCAGCATGAACTGGCCCTGAATCCTTGGCCGGGACTTGCTGACAGGCTCCCACTGTGTACAATCACAGCTAGAGCAAGGCAGGGGGTGCGCATGCGTGTGCCCTAAACTCGGCTATAGGCAGTGACATACAGGTATGTCGCTTTGCCTACAGCAGACGCTCACCTGAAGTGCATTGCGACAGGCAGTCGCTAAGTGGCATCAGGATAGGATGTAAAAGGAAATATTCTCATTGGCATAAAATTTGCAAAAAAAAAAAATAACAAAAAATTTCCAAAACAAACGCATCTTACTGTAGTTCAGGTAATAAAATAATAAACAAACTAGCAAGGTGTTCCAGCCACACATACCCTTTACAATTTTACCCCAGGCTTCATTCTACAACACCAATTTCAAAAAAGTTGGGACGCTGTGTAAAATCTACAGGAAAACAGCATGCATTGATTTCAAAATCTCATAAATCCATGTTTTATTCCCAATAGAAAATAGAAAACATATCAAATGCTCAAAATGAAAAAAATGTTACAGTTAAAGAAAAAAAAAATGAAATTGATGGCAGCAGCATGTTTTAAAAAATTGGGACAAGACAACAAAAAACTGGCAGCGTACAAAAAATTTTGTCTTTCAATGCATCTAAGCCTGGTGAGACAGGTCCACTTTTTTTTTGTTTTGTTTTGTTTCAATGCTTTTTAACCACTTACCAACCGGGCCACTTTTTTACATTTGGTGGTCACAAGCTAAAAACATTTTTTTTTTGGTAGAGAATTACGTAGAACCCCCAAATATTATATATATTTTTTTTCAAACACCCTAGAGAATAAAGTGGCGATTGTTTCAATACTTTTTGTCACACTGTATTTGCGCAGCGGTCTTTCAAGCGCGATTTTTTTGGAACACTTTTACTTTTTTGAGTTAAAAAATAAGACAGCAGTAAAGTTAGCCCAATTTTTTCCATATTGTGAAAGAGGATGTTACGCCGAGTAAATAGATACCATACATGACCTGGTTGAAAATTGCGCGCACTCGCGGAATGGCGACAAAGTCCGGTATTTAAAAAGTTCCATAGGCGACGCTTTAAAAATGTTTAACGGTTACCAGGTTAGAGGTGCAGAGGAGGCCTTTTGCTAGAATTATTGCTCACACTCTGGCGATCGCGGCGATATCTCACATGTGTGGTTTGAACACCGTTTTCATATGTGGGCGCGACTTATGTATGCATTTTCTTTGCTGCGCGAGATCGCGGGGACGGTGGCGATTTAAATCTTTTTTTTTTTTTTTTAATTTCATTTATTTATTTATTTTTAGCACTGTTCCTTTAAAAAAAAAACCTGATCACTTTTATTGCTATCACAAGGGATGTAAACATCCCTTGTGATAGTAATATATGGTGACAGGTACTCTTTTTGGAGGGCCGGGGGGTCTAAAAGACCCCCCATCCCTCCTTTGCACTTCACAGTATTCAGACCGCCAAAAACGGCGATTCTGAATACTGTCGTTTTTTTAAATTTGGCGCTGTTAGCCGCCGTGTAAACCGGAAGTGACGTTGTGACGTCGCTTCCGGAATTTGCCGAAGGAGACCCGATCGGAGCCAATTACGGCTTTTGTCAGGTCTCCTTCCGGTGGGACGGGAGGCCGGGGAAGATCGGCGGAAGGCAGCGGGAGGGGGGCGAGCGGCTCCCGAGCCGGATCGGTCGCTACCCCTGGATAGCCGACCGCCAGCTCTAAAAAATGATACTGGGATAAAGCCTGTAAGTGCAGGCTATGTCCCGGTACAGCCGCTCAAACCCGACCGCCGCCTATTTACGGCGCTGGTCGGGAAGTGGTTAAGCCTCGTACACACGGGGCGACGATCGTATACAACAGGTCGTACTAACGACCGCTGTATGTGAAATCGATCGTTCGTATGCACGATTAGAACAGCCGACATACGACGGTCGTACAAGGGGAGTTGTATGAGCAGACTAGAAAACTTGGTCGAACCAACAAGCGCTCATACGACCATTGTATCGTGTGTACAGAGCAGTTGGTACAACAAGTTGTATTGTGCAAAACACGCATGCTCAGAAGTCAGGAACGGCCGGATGCTAATTACATGCACCTGAACGTTCTTTCCGTGGTCGTACGATCGTGTAGTGCAGTCAGTATGCAAGTTACATTATCCAACATACGATTTGAGACGATCATAAGTACGATCATCGTCCCGTGTGTACAAGGCATTATTGGATTTTGTACATGAAAACAGAAGAAATTGCACCTAATGCAGAAGTATAACCAAAGGTGATATAAGCTCCATTTTATTGGTTTGTTTCAAGAGACAGGTCCACTTTTATCAGCTGATGCAAAATCATTATTTTATTGGATGCTGAATGATATCAATATCAGCTAATGGCCATTATTTTCAGTAGACATGCTTAGACAATCATTTAGAGTAGTTAATCTAGTAATTTCGTTTAGTTAAATTCGGTTGATTCATTCAATTTGTATTTGGGATTCGTATTCCAAATTCGTTTTATGTCTTTTTGTGAATTTTCTTCAAATTTACAATTTTTTTTAATTCGAAACGTTCAAATTCATAAACTTTGAATCAGTTGAATCAACAATTTTAGATTTTTTCTTGAATGCGGCAAAGTGGACAAACAAAAGAAAAATCTTCATTAAATGATTACAATGACTCTTTAACCACTTCAGCTCCAGAAGGATTTTCCCCCTTAACACTCACGGTTTTTCACTTTAATGCATTCTATTCATTAAGGTGAAAAACCTTTTCTGTAGCAGCAGCCCCCCTTTTACTTACCTGAGCCCGATCGTTCCCACGCAGAGGACGAGCCTAGCAGCTCCAGCCGCGACTCCTCACTGGATAGATTGATAGCAGGGGAGCCATTGGCTCTCGTTGCTGTCAATCAAGTCTAGTGACGTGGGGGGTGGGGCCGAGTCCTGCTGTCTGCGTCAATGGACGCAGCAACAGGACATGGGAGCGCGCCCGCACGAGTGTCCCCAGGGAAGAGGAGGAGCCAGGAGAGCCGCTGGGGGACCCCAGAAGAGGAGGATCAGAGCCACAGAGGAGGTAAGTATTAAATGTTTGTTATTTAAAAAAAAAAAAACCTTTAGTTTCGCTTTAATGACCAGGCCATTTTTTGCAATACGGCACTGCGTTACTTTAACTGACAATTGCGCGGTCGTGCGGCGTTGTACACAAGCAAAATTGATGTCCTTTTTTTCCCACTAATAGAGCTTTCTTTTGGAGATATTTGATCCCCTTTGCAGTTTTTATTTTTTGCTTTATAAACAAAAAAAGAGCAACAATTTTGAAAAACAATATTTTTTACTTGAAACTAAAACATGTCCAATAAATAAAAATAAAAAAAATAAAATTTCTTCATATATTTAGGCCAATATGTATTCTGCTACATATTTTTGGTAAAAAAAAATCCCAATAAGCGTATATTGATTGGTTTGCGCAAAAGTTATCGCATCTACAAACTATGGGACAGATTTAGCGACTTTTTTTTTTTTTTACTAGTAATGGCGGAGGAAAATTGAACACTAAGTAACACTTTATGGGACCAGTGAAACCAATACAGTGATCAGTGCTGAAAAAATGCACTGTCACTGTATAAATGACACTTGCAGGGAAGGGGTTAACATCAGGGTCCATCAAAGGGTTAAATGTGTTCCCTATGAGTGCTTTCTAACTGTGTGGGGGATGCTGACCCTAGACAAAGAGAGAGATCGGTGTTCCTGATTAGTAGGAATCACAGATCTCTCTCTTCCTCTGTGACTGAACAATGGTCTGCCTTGTTTGCATAGGCAGACCACCGTTCTGTCCTTCCCCCTAACGACTGTGGGTGGGTAGCGGTCATCGTGGCCGCCGGACCTACTGATTGGCTCCCGCTGTGTTCAATCACGCATGCGCCCCAGACCGGAAAGTGCGAATAACATACAGGTACGTTGTTTCGCGCAGCTGGGCCGTCCCGGCTGCAGTATATGTGCGGTGGGTGGTCCGGAAGTAGTTAAACCACCTTTGGCTTAACAAAGACAGCATTGTTTCAAAATGGTACTCTAATAACACCCACAGTCTTTGATTTCAGAAATACAGTTGTGCTCATAAGTTTACATACTGTGGCAGAATTTATGATTTCTTTGCCAATTTTAAGAGAATATGAATTTCTTTCACTCATGGTTAGTGTTAGGCTGAAGCCATTTATTATCAACCAATGGTGTTCATTCTTTTTAAATTATAATGACAGAACAATAACAGAAACTACCCAAAGTTTACATACCCTGGTGATTTTGGCCTGATAACATGCACACTGGTTGATACAAAGGGGTTTGAATGGCTATTAAAGGTAACCATCCTCACCTGTGATGTGTTTGCTTGTAATTAGTGTGTGTGTATAAAAGTTTAATGAGTTTCTAGACTCCTGACAGACCCTTGCATCCTTCATCCAGTGCTGCACTGACGTTTCTGGATTCTGAGTCATGGGGAAAGCAAAAGAATTGTCAAAGGATCTGCGAGAAAAGGTAGTTGAACTGTATAAAACAGGAAAGGGATATAAAAAGATATCCAAGCAATTGAGAATGCCAATTGACAGTGTTAAAACTCTAGAGAAGTGGAAAATAAGGGGTTCTGTTGAAACCAAACCACGGTCAGGTCGACTAAAAATAAAATTTCAGCCACAACTGCCAGGAAAATTGTTCGGGATGCAAAGAAAAACCCACAAATAACTTCAGGTGAAATACAGGACTCTCTGAATACATGTGGTGTGGTTGTTTTAAGATGCACAATAAGGAGGCACTTGAAGAAAGATGGGCTGCATGGTCGAGTCGCCAGAAGAAAGCCATTACTGCGCAAATCCACAAAGTATCTCGCTTACAACATGCCAAACAGCACAGAGATAAGCCCCAAACCTTCTGACACAAAGTCATTTGGAGTGATGAGACCAAAATTGAGCCTTTTTGCCACAACCATAAACGCTACATTTGGAGAGGAGTCAACAAGGCCTATGATGAAAGTTACACCATTCGTAGTGTGAAACACGGAGGTGGATCACTGATGTTTTGGGGATGTCTGAGTTACAAAGGCACAGAAAATTTGGTCAAAATTGATGGCAAGATGAATGCAGTATGTTATCAAAAAATACTGGAGGAACATTTGCATTCATCAGCCAGAAAGATGTGCATTTGGACATTCCAACATGACAATGATCCAAAACACAAGGCCAAGTTAACCTGTCATTGGCTACAGCAGAATAAAGTGAAGGTTCTGGAGTGGTCATCTCAGTCTCCTGACCTCAATATCATTGAGCCACTCTGGGGAGATCTCAAACATGCAGTTCATGCAAGACAGCCCAAGAATTTCCAGGAACTTTTTGCTAGGAGGAATGGGCAGCTTTACCATCTGAAAAGATAAAGAGCCTCATCCACAAATACCACAAAAGACTTCAAGCTGTCATTGATGTTAAAGGGGGAAATACACGGTATTAAGAACTGGGGTATGTAAACTTTTGATTAGGGTCATTTAGGTAGTTTCTGTTGTCATTATGATTTAAAATGAGTAAACACAGTTTAAATGTCTTCAGCCAAACGCTAACCATGAGTGAAAGAAATGTTTTTGTGTTATCATTCATATTCTCTAAAAAATGGCCAAGAAATCATAAATTCTGCCAGGGTATGTAAACTTATGAGCACAACTGTATGTTTACAGTTCATATTCAAATGGGATTTGATGTAAAATTCGAATTAAATTTCAAATCAAATTTTGGAAATTCGGACTAATTTCGTTTCATTACTCTGAGCATATGGTAAAGTGTGTTTATACTGTAATTCGGTTACTCGGATATATCCAAATCTCCGAATAATGAAAAAATGTATTTGAATATTTATTCGGAACGAAACGAACCGCACATGTCTAATTTTCAGAGACGTCATCACTTTCACTAACATATAGAGTATGGTAAGCAACGATTCCTTTTTAATCTTTTTCGTAATGAAATAAAATAGAGGAAAAATAAAATAAAACTGTAGCTGTCACTTTCTTTTTGCCTGTACATGGAAATGGCAGTGAAATGGTAATGACAGCTTCCCTGCCTGATAACATACTGCAAATGTCACTTTGATATATTTTACATTTTATTTCCATTGCACAGTAAAGTGCTCATCAGCTACACAACTTACATTTGAATAATTAAAGTCACTAAGAGCTCCGGTCTAAACACATTTATTTCTATAGTATTTAACAGAACAAATGTTTCGTTTTCTAAATATAATTTATTACAATTTAGACTTGTGTATAAGGCATGGGTTGGGGGAACTGAGTGGATCACTTAAGCCCCCTATAACACCTGTTGTGCATGTCAACACTGAAGATAAAGAGAATTCCCTTATTCTATTAAAGCGGTAGTAAACCCGCAAAAAAAACTTCCGCAAGACATTAGCATAATGTGCTAGTATGCATCGCATACTAACACATTATGAAATACTTACCTTAGAACGAGGCCCCCGAAGGCCCGACCTGGTCGGTGCTGAGGGCGCTGACATGATGTTTATCTTCTTTCTTCCGGGTACGCGGCTCTGGCTCTGTGAGTGGCCGGAGCCACGAGACGTCACTCCTGCGGGGGAGCTCTTCCTTCCGGTAGCGAGTTCTGATTCGCCGAATCATCAGAGCGCATGCGCCGCTGACGTCAGCGGCTGCATGCAGGGTGAATATCTCCTAAACCGTACAGGTTTAGGAGATATTCATCTTACCTACAGGTAAGCCTTATTATAGGCTTGCCTGTAGGTAAAAATTAGATTGGGGGATACAACCGCTTTAACTCTCGTTATTCACATGGAGGTTGTGTCGCTTTTTTCATGGAGCTTGGAAAATGACATGAGCGTCTTTGGGGAAGAATCAAGCCTCTTTGGCTCCATGGACTTTTATGTGAGATCTTGAACACACATGTTTATACAGGCTTTTCAGGTCTTATTTAACAACTTAAGGACCAGCCGCCACCCTTATACTGTGGCAAGGTGGCTCGATCCTGCGAATCGCCGTAGGTGTACATCGGCTCGTGAACTCGCTTTTCTGGGTGCCATTGGCCAGTGGGGGAGCCAATCAGCGGGTCTGGCCGACTCGATGTCCGCCAGCCACCTGCGATTGTTCTCCGCAGTGACAGAACGGGGATCTGCCTGTGTAAACAAGGCAGATCTCCGTTCTGACAGGGGATATCACACGGATCCTGTCTTTCTGCTATGCAGGAAGACGGATCTGTGTGATTCCCCAGGCAGCCCACCCCTTCCATCTCCTGATTAGTTCACTGGCTGTGATTGACAGCAGTGAGAGCCAATGGCTCCCACTGCTGCCAAAAGTCAAGGTGGCTCGATCCTGCGAATCGCCGTAGGTGTACGTCGGCTCATGAACTCGCTTTTCTGGGTGCCATTGGCCAGTGGGGGAGCCAATCAGCGGATCTGGCCGACTCGATGTCCGCCAGCCACCTGCGATTGTTCCCTGCAGTGACAGAACGGGGATCTGCCTGTGTAAACAAGGCAGATCTCCGTTCTGACAGGGGAGATCACACAGATCCTGTCTTTCTGCTATGCAGGAAGACAGATCTGTGTGATTCCCCAGGCAGCCCATCCCCCATACAGTTAGAAAACACAAACAGGGAACACATTTAACCCCTTGAGCGCCCCTGGCCTTAACCCCTTCCCTGCCAGTGCCATTAGTACAACAACAGTGCATATGTTTAGCACTGATTACTGTAATAATGTCACTGGTTCCGAAAAAAAGTGTCAGAATCGCTGATCGCCACCATTACTAGTAAAAAAATAAATAAATAAATAAAATGCCATAAATCTATTCCCTATTTTGTAGACGCGATAACTTTTGCGCAAACCAATCAATATACGCATTGCATTTTTTTTTATACCAGAAATATGTAGCAGAATGCATATTGGCCTAAACTGATATATATGAATAGCACTTTTAAATTAAATTTTTGTTTTTTTTAATTTTTTTTGGAAATGTTTTATAGCAGAAAGTAAAAAATGTATTTTTTTTTTTCAAAATTGTCGCTCTTTTTTTGTTTATAGCACAAAAAATAAAAAACGCAGAGGTGATCAAATACCCGAAAGAAAGCTCTATTTGTGGGAAAAAAAGGACATCAATTAAGTTTGGGTACAACGTCGCACAACCCGTGCAATTGTCAGTTAAAGCGGCGCAGTGCCGTATCGCAAAAAATGCCCTGGTCAGGAAGTGAGTAAATGCTTCCAGGGCTGAAGTGGTTAACAGTCTATGGGACCAAAAATGTGTAATTCTGCTCCAAGTTGCAGATAAAAATGTGCAAAAAACACACACAAAGGCAAAAAGGCCTGAAAGTGTTACTAAACCCTTGCTTTTTTTTTGTTTACATTACAATAACAAATACCTTATACTTACTTGCACTGTGCAGTGGCTTTGCACGCTCCTCTTCTCGGGGTCCCACGTCTGCAACTTGCTGTGGTAGCACCCAAGCAGGCGTCCTGGCGAGCCATGGATGCGTGTGTCCATGCACACACAGTGCTGTCACTCAGCCCCATCCCTTCCATCTCCTGATTAGTTCACTGACTGTGATTGACAGCAGCTAGAGCCAATGGCTCCCACTGCTGCCAAAAGTCAATCAGGAGTGCGAGTCTCCAGAGAGCCAAGGTTCTCCTGGACACCACTGGATTTAGAGGGGGCTAAGGTAAATATTGGGGGAGGGGGGTGCTGCACACAGAAGGTTTTTTACCTTTATGTTTAGAATGCATAAAGGGAAAAAATACTTGTGCCTTTACAACTACTTTAAAATTGCCCTGGCAATGCTCACACTTAACCCTAGTACACACGGGCTGAATGTCAGATGGAATCGGCCAGTTCAATCATAATTAGGCCGACCATTGGCCTGTGTGTACGGCCGGTCCGACCGAAGGGGCATGTCCAAAAAAGGTCTGCCGACTGGCTCCCATTCAGGGCTCTCAGCCAATGGCTAGGCCAAACTAGGAATCAGCCTAACACCCCCTTACATCTGGACTCCGGGATGCTGTGGAGACTGTGGGCACATCTACGCAAACACAGGTTTCCACGCGCATGTGCAGAAGGCCAGCATGGTGAAGGAGGTCTGAGACCTCTTTTCTTAGCACAAAGCATATGCAGATGATCAGCAGAGTTCTGCCAGATTCTGGAGGCCAGGCACAGCTCTTCTGTGCATCTGTGCATGTGCCAGGCTATCAAAAATGGTGGCACCAGTAGAAGGGGGCAGAGTAGAAGGGGGCAGAGTAACGATCAAGGGGACTGAAGTTAATCTATAATATAAACTTAGGTTACAAAAACCTAAACTTGAAACTTTCTGCAAGAAAGAGTTCCTGAGACAGTACAACACTCTATTATACTCAATATTAATACATTTTAATATTTATTTGAAACATCCCAAGCCCACGATACTGCTCAGACCCACACTGATCTCCAATCTCTCAAGTCTTTTTGTTCAAGCATTAACAGTATAGCTGCAATCACAGTGCCTTCACCCAAAAGAAACCACCACCTTCTTAACGAATTTAAAGCCATTTGTGATGAAACGCATTAAGGAGGCGGTTGTTTCCTTTGGGTGGAGACACCATGATTGCAGCTACACTGTTGATGCTTAAATCAAAGTACTTGGAAGATTGGAGATCAGAGTGCGGCTCATATTCATGTATTTTCTATTAATATTTAGTAATACTCAATATTGATAAACTCTAACCCCCAAATATTCTCCCTCTCTACTCTTCCACCACCTCCATAAAGCGGAGTTCCACCCGTTTTTTTTTTTTTTTTGGCATCCACTCTTTTAATACCAAATAGATGTAACCTTTTGTTTCCTTACTTTCAAACCGCCTAGTAATTCCATGTATTTTTTACTCACAATTTCGTTTCTCTCACTACTGGGCTTTTCCATTTTAGGTGAGGGCATCTGTAGCCCATCCGTAGTCTCCTGGCATCTCTTCCTGAAGGAAATGCATGGTGGGTAACCATCATGCACTCCTCGATCTCGGCCCGCCTTAAATCACATCACTTCCTGTCTGGAAATAACACAATTTTACAGTACAGGGAAGCCCACTGACTCCTGGGAAATGATGAGTCACATCTCCCAGGAGGCCAGGCGAAGCAGGAAGTGAGGAGAAGAGCCTCGGACCTAAAAGGGGCAGATTACAGAGACCACCTAGCAACAAGCGACTTAGGGTGCGTATAACATTTTTTTTTCCTTCAAAAGTAAGTATATAGGCAAAGGACTTGAATGATGTAAAAAAAAATTCTGGGTGGAACTCTGCTTTAACAAATTTAAAACCATTTGTGATAAAAAGTGTGGCTCTTATTCATGTATTTTCTATTAATATGTATTAATACTCTATATTGATAAACTCTAACCTCCAAATATTCTTCTTCTCTATTCTTCCACCACCTCCTTAACAAATTTAAAGCCATTTGTGATGAAACGCATTAAGGAGGCGGTGGTTTCCTTTGGGTGGACACCATGATTGCAGCTACACTGTTGATGCTTAAATCAAAGTACTTGGAAGATTGGAGATCAGAGTGCAGCTCTTATTCATGTATTTCCTATTAATATTTAGTTATACTCTATATTGATAAACTCTAACCCCCAAATATTCTTCTTCTCTCTGTGCCACAGAAATGCATCAATGCCTTGAAATAACCAACTCAAAAAAAAAATGGTTCTTTTATTTTTTCACTGAGTTGGCCTTTCCCTATTTATTGGCTCAGATGATCTGTCAGAGCAGGGAGAGACAAAGAATGAAATTCAGGACTATTAATAGCCGAGGTTTGCACATTGGATTTTATCGCATTAGTATGACACATTGCCAGGGCACAACGGAGAAAGTCCCGGGAACGGCTGACAGTAATAACTGTCTGATCCAGGCCCACGTTCTCCAGGAAATCAAAAGTGACAACAAAATAAGAAATGTCACAGACACAAGTCCTGCTTTGCAAAGCACTGTTCTGGCATAATGAATCCGATAACCCATCAATGTGATATTCTAATTATTATAATACTGATATTCATTGGGAAGAGTTGAATGTAGCATACAGTACTGGGAAAAAAAATGATACAGCTTAAAAAGAACCTGACACTTTTACTTTCAGATATATTATTCATCACTGGGGTTGAAGGAAGTGGAGAAATTTTACAAAACACTTTATTTTCTGTCCATTTAGCCAACTATTTGTGGTTAATAGGTTGTTTTTTTCGCTGTGCCCTCCTTGGGTCCTTGTGCCCTCTGTATGGGTCTCTTCCCGCAATATTGACCACTTGCCGACCAGCCGTTGTCATTATACTGCGGCAGGTTGGCTCCAGTGTTGCCAACCGCCAGTAAATTTACTGACAGTCTGTAAAAATCAGTGAATTTTACAACTGTCTATAAATATCAGGGTCTGATAATTTGTCATGCTGTGCTGAGTTTTTAAGTGTAAACCAGGCAAATTACTTGATATGGGTATTGTTAGTGTTTTCATGTTGTGTTTAAATATCAATTGTCTTAGTTTTTAATAGGAGTTCAGTTATTTTTCAGGTTGCCAGTAAAAAATGTGCTCCGCCAGTAAATTTTCCATGTTTTGCCAGTAAAAAATGCTGGGGGAGGTTGGCAACACTGGTTGGCTCGGCTGTGCGAATCAACATAGCTGTACGTCGGCCGCTGTAAGAGTAATAGTAGGCACGCGCGTGTGGCCGCCACCCACCCATGATCGCTCCACAGGGAGCTGATCAGGAACAGCGATCTTTCTCTACTCCCTGTCAGTCCACTCCCCCTACAGTTAGGAACACCTCCCTAGGGAACACTTAACCCCTGGTGTTAACCCCTTCCCTGCCAGTGCCATTTATACAGTGATCGATGGCTATTTCTAGTTTTGATTGCTGTATAAATGTCACTGGTCCCAAAAAAGTGTCAAAAGTGTCTGAACTGTCCGCCGCAATGTCACAATCCCGCTAAAAATCGTAGATCACTGCCATTACTAGTAAAAAAAAAATCAATAATAAAAATGCCATAAATATATCCCCTATTTTGTACACGCTATAACTTTTGCGCAACCCAATCAAAATACGCTTATTGTGGGGTTTTTTTACCAAAAATATGTAGAAGAATATATACCGGCCTAAACTTTTATTTTATTTGGATATTTATCATAGCAAAAAATAAAAAAGTTTTTTTTTTTTTTTTCAAAATTGTCACTCTTTTTTTGTTTATAGCGCAAAAAAATAAAAACCGCAGGGGGGAACAAATACCACCAAAAGAAAGCTCTATTTGTGGGAAAAAAGGACATCAATTTTGTTTGGGTACAACGTTGCACGACCGCACAATTGTCAGTTAAAGCAATGCTGTATCGCAAAAAATGGCCTGGTCATTAGGTAGGTAAATCCTTCCAGAGCTGAAGTAGTTAAGTTGGGAATCATCAGGGTAATTTCTGTGAAATAGATTATGTCATGAAAACACTTATTTTGCCATCAGTTAAACTTCACCTTAGGGGAAATGCTCAAAATTGCTTATTAACCACTTGCCGATTGCCTGACACAGCATGGCAGCAGCAAGGTGGCTCGTTATCCCAAACCGCCGTCACCCAACGGTGGCTGCGAAAATGAGTATTGTGAGTGTGCGCCGCCGGAGGCGCCCTCGCATGCACACTGTGTTCTGGGGGGCCAGGGAGCGAGTAGGGGAGACTCGATCTCCGCCGGCTACCTGCGATCTCTGTTCTGACAGAGGGGGGAGGGCTGGGATCACAGGCTTCCTGTACATGGAAGCCTTGATCACTCCCCTCCCCCTGCCAGCCCAGACCCCATACAGTTAGAACACAGTCAGTGAACACAGTTAACCCTTAGAGCGCCCCCTGCAGGTTAACCCCTTCACTGCCAATGTCATTTACACAGTAATCGCTTGGTTCTCAGGGCCCCTTGAGCAGAGAGCTGGTAACTGTCAGTCACTGCCGTCTGCTCTGCCCCCCCCCTACACACACACTCTCTCTGCAGCTCTGGGCTGTGGAGGGGGTGGGGAGGCCGGCTCAGGCTCTCATTGGCTCACTGAGAGGCTGAGCCAGATATGTGGCGAATCCCGACCATATGGTTGCGGTCTTTCCTGAGCCTGGATCAGCTTTGTGCTGTCAGCTGACAGCGGGCTTCAGTCTGCTTGTCTGCTGAAAATGGATCACATGAGTGCAGAAAGAACTGCACTCTGGTGATCCACAGGAGAAGTACAGCCAAATGAGCTTTGGCTGTACTTCTCCTTTAAGTAAAATCTGCTTGTTAAAAAAAAAATACTTTTTTATGTTCATTTACAGAGTGGAGGGTTTTTGGGGTGTATGTAGGGTATTTTAGTTTATTTCACTTTATGCTCTTTGTATTTCATAATTTCCTTTTTTGTATATTTCTTTTTTTTTTTTGTTTTCCTTTTTCCGTTGTCTTTTTTTTTTTAAAGAAAATAAACTAAACGTAAAATAATGTTAATGAGGAGCTTTTCTTTTGATACAAGAACAGCAAAGTTGTTCAACAGGAAGGTTGAAATGAGTCTCTGTGACCTCCTAGACTCGAGTAATTTCAAAGCCTATTGCACCCTTAAACCTGAAGTTTAGGTATGAAGATTTCTAACATAGTCCAGCTTGGAGCAAAGTAAGTATGCACGTGCCATACCTATGGGATCCCCATGGAAGCTGCGGGAGTGTCACCAGCTTCGAGCAGCTGCCCTGATGCTTACTGAACACAACGCAACATTTGCTTTGCACTTGTTTTCTGATTGAACATGGTGGAGATCATGACATCACCACCCTGCTTCTCCACCTCACTTCTCCACCGAAGCTGGACCAGGTAACTATGTAAAAATCACCATGCCTGGAGTTATTCCACAAAAAATATATTTAATATCACTAAAACAAACCATTTTTAGACTTGTAATATTCTCCAGTGCTCCAATAAAGGTATTGTAAAGTTATTTATTGTTTTAAATAACAAACATGCCTTACTTACCGGCTCCGTGCAATGGTTTTGCACAGAGCAGCCCCCTCTTCTAGGGTCCCCCACCAGCAATCTGGACCCCTCCTCTTCTCCGTGTGCAACCACAGGAAGCTGCTTCTGATGATGGCACACATGCTAGTTCGATTCTGAGCCACACTGTGTGTCCATTGACGCACACAGTGCGGCTTGGACCCGCCCCCTGCTCACTTATCACTGGATTTGATTGACAGCAGCAGGAGACAATTGCTCCACTGAGTACAGTGAAGAGGGAGAGAGAGAGAACCATAGCACTGGTATTACATCGGTCTCAGGTAAGTATTTGGGGGGCTGAGGGGAGGACTGACAATAAATGTTTTTTTTTACCTTAATGTAGAGAATTCAGAGAATGCATAAGTCAGGGTCCTCCAAACTTTTTAAACAAAGGGCCTGTTTATTGTCCTTCAGGCTTTAGGGGGACCGGAATGTCCCAGCATGTCCCAGCATCAGTGGGAGTAAACAAGTTTCCATCATTGGTGTCATTGGGAGGAATTATGCCCCATTATTGGTATCTTTGGGCCTCATTGCTGGAGTCATTGGGAGGAATTGTGCCCCATCATTGGTGTCTTTGGGCCCCATTGTTGGTGTTTTCAGGAGGAATTGTGCCCCATCATTGGTGTCTTTGGCCACCATTGTTGGTGTCTTCAGGAGGAATTGTGCCCCATCATTGGTGTCTTTGGGCCCCATTGTTGGTGTCATTGGACGGAATTGTGCCCCACCATTGGTGTCATTGGGCCCCGGTGTTGGTTTTATTGGGAGGAACTGTGTCCCATCATTGGTGTCATTAAGGGAGGAATTGTGCCCTACCTTGGTGTCAGTGAATATAGCAGCGCCCCAAGGGATGAATAAAAGCAAGTATATATAAAAGATATAAATATATAAAATCTGGCCCCCGGGTCACAGTTTGAAGACCATTGGCATAAGTGAAAAAAGCCTTCAGCCTTTACAGCCACATCATTTATTAGAAAAAATGAAAGGAATATGACACAACAATGACTCTAGAATTCTCTCCAACGCAACTCAGTAACCAGAAAAGGAAATTGCCATACCTAAATGTTAGCTTTACAGGCTGAACTCTGGGAAAAAAAGTATTTTTTGTACATTTGCTATGTACCAGTAAATCTTCAGCACAGCTGTTCATTTCATTCAACCCCAACACTGCGGTAAGTGTTGAACATCCGATACAAAGACCTGCGGTTCTGATTCTCATACAACGCATATGGTGAAAGACAGTGGGTTGCCTTCATTCCACTTCCTCCATTCATAAAACTTCTTGCATTCTTTTTGCAGAATACAAGGGATTCTCTGATTGGGCAAAGGAAGGGGCAGATGAACGTCACAATCTCCACCCCGAACATGTCAAAAAAGCAAAATGAAAACATTATTAAAATACAAAGCTGTAAAATTGGAGATTTTCCTTCACTACTCAGACAGCAAGTTGCTGTGAGAGGTTGATTGTGTTATAGGCTAAATACTTTCAGATGAGCACTGTTAACAGCCAGAGCGCTTGGGGAGCTCAAGGTGGCAAGCAAGAGCCAGGCTGTGTTAAAGTTGGCATTAAATCAATGGGCAGGAATAGGAATGAGAGCCAAGGCTGGAAAGGATGTTATTAATAAAGAATGATCTATCTTATATTTGGCTGCAAAAGATGCTGAAGCAAAACACAAAGCTAAATGATTTAGGAACGAAGCTGTTTGGAGGCAAACAATACCTCCTGAATT
>BLSH010048212.1:1101838-1119665 GCA_018402905.1 Glandirana rugosa | reverse complement strand
CAGTCGTGCTCAGAGTGGTAAACTTCTGTCCGTCCGATAAGAGTTTCGTGTCGGTCTTTTGACTGGTGTGACTCTACCTACTCGAGAGTACAGATCGTAACAGTCAAACTTTTTCTTTCGTTATGTCTCCTTTGTCCTACAAAAAAATTGTGTCAATTAGCATGTTGTATTTCTATAGTCCTTATACTTTACAATGTCTATCACAACTCGCTTGGGCCTGACATTGCAAGCCCAGACATGACTTGAAAGCCCACAGGCACCGTGCCTGGGCCTGGGCCTGTAAAGTTTTTAGCAAGCCCAAGCCAGGCCCCCCGGACCGAACCCGAACGATTTTTGAAATGTCCGGGTCCGGGTCCGTGCCACGGACACCCGAAAGTTCAGTACAGACCCGAACGTTACAGTCCGGGTTCGCTCAACACTATCTGTAACATTTCATATTCCTGATATCTTTATGTTGTACGATTAACTGTGTTAAAAAAACATCCTGTTTCCTCTGTATTGCTTTCTTTTTCAAACTGACAATGCTAGACATGAGAGCTCATCCATCTCAGTGTGGTCAGTTTTCTGGCTGTGCTTTGAGAATAGCCTGCCTGTCTTCAAATGGTGAGACTCGTGCTGACATGACACCCACCCCCCCCCCCACTCCACACAACCATTTGCTGGGAAGATCAGTGTCCTGCTGTTTCTCCACCCCCACCCTTCCTTTTATGCAGATGAGAACAGAGATTATATGATCACTTAAAAAAAAGAAAAGGAGGTATTTATAATGTTTTCTATGTGTACACACAAACTTTTTGCCTTTCATTTTTATTTTAACCACCTGCAGACCGCAATACGTATGTATATGTTGCAGCCTTGAAGTAGCTTCTAGAAACCTTCCAGCGGCTAATCAGACACTCGGATCGCTTTTAGAGAAACAGAATTGCAAGCTGAAAAAAAGAATACCGGGGTTATGGTTGTAGCTATCAGCCATGACCCCAGAATTATTTTTATTTCCGGCCAGCAATTCTGTTTCTCTAAAAGTGATCCAAGTGTCTGATTAGTCGCTGGAAGGTTTTTAGAAGCAGCGGGAGGGGTCCCCCCCCCCCCAATCGCTGCTCACCTGTGTTTTTCAGGCTTACCATTCTTACCGCCGAGCCTGGGAAACAATCCAACGGTTCGCCCCACTGGTCAGAGAGGCGAGGAGAGACCAGATCATCTTTGATCACCTCTATTGTCTTGAGAGACCGGAGCAATGTTATGACGTCACTTCCAGTCTAGAGTGGAAGTAAACATTTTTTTATTTTTTTTTTAAGCAAAAAGATCCAGTTTGTTTTGTTTTTTTATCTTTTGTTTTCAAAGGTAGAAGAGAGTTTTGGGGTCCTTTAAACCCCAGATCTCTCCACAAAGAGGACCTGCCATCCCTTATTACTTTTCTTCAGTGAGGGCTCGCTCAGTTATGCAGAGGTCAGTGTTTTAAACACTAAACACGGATCTCTGCAAGGGCACATAGAAAACAATTGCTTTTTTATGTGCCCCGTTCACACCTAAAAGGTTACTCTGCTTTTGTGGAAAAAATAAACGACCAAATAAAAAACAATAATATAGCGTATACAATTGTTAAACACACCATATTATAATGTAATGTTATTAAAAGATTACCTTTCCTTTTCAAGCTAAAGCTGCTGTCATTTTCTGTAACATTCAATGCAATATGGCAACCTGGGGTGTTCCGTACACCAGTGGTCCTAGAAAAGTAATTTATTGCTTGTGTAAAGATCTCTGCACTAAGATAAAAGTCGGCTTTTAGGCATTCCTCAGAGCTCTGAGGAAGGGGGTCTGTCCCCCGAAACGTGGCAGCCATCCAATCGGGTTTGGTCCCATGATGGGCACATCACGTTTGGCTGAAGCATTTGTGATTATTGCTTATTGATTTTATCTACTTATGAGTGCCCATTTGTATTGTGTGTTGAAATAAACGTATCTATGGTAATGCACAAAGTGTTTGCAGCCTCCTTTGTGTTTTCTCCAGCTTTTTGAAGATTTCCCAGTCTGAGGAGGGCTGCACCCCAGAGAGGCATTGCACATTGCAGCACTGTGACAGTGAGAGCACTGGAGTGTTTTTTTGGAGAGTCTAAGTTCATTATGCATGGGTCACAGTCAATACTTACCTCTGGGTGTGCTCTTCTCCAGCGCTGGGAGGTCCAAGCTCCCTGAATCCACTGCAGTGCCATGTACTCTGCTTCTAGGTCCACTATCTTTTGCCTTCATGCACAAAAAGAACCCTGAGCACTAATTAAAGGACTTTGATGGTACTATTGAAATAAAATATCAAGAATTTTATTGTACAAAAGTTAAAATAATCTCAGTGACATAGAAAAACATGTAAATACATAGCACAGATGTAGGAAAAATTTCCCTGTGATAATGTTGTTCATTTATCATCACCCTACTGCAGCTGGGTGGTGATTGGCTCACGGTGACTTCACTTCAACGCAGGTGTGTTTCACAGATACAAAAAGGCCGCTTCTTCAGGAAAAATAGGGCTACACTGTGAGCTCTAAAATGCAAAGTGTATACATATCAGTTATTTTGGTAATTTAACATGGTATGGTACCCTTCAATAGGCAGTAAGGGTGAAGTTGGGAATATTTAGGGCCCCAAACTAAATATTATTATTATTATAATACAGGACGCCAACAGTTTACACAGCGCTTTGCAATGTAATAGGGAGACAATACAGTTACAGTACAATAAAATACAAGAGGATTAAAAGGGCCCTGCTCAGAAGAGCTTACGATCTAATAGAGTGGGGCAGGTAATACAAAAGGTTGTAACTGTGGGAAATGAGCTGATGGAAGTGGTAAAAGATTAGTTGGAGGCATGATAGGCATGATAGGCTTCCCTGAAGAGATGAGTTGTCAGTGATTGCCGAAGGTAGCAAGAGTAGGAGATAGCCGGACAGGTTGAGATAGAGAATTCCAAAGGATGGGAGAGGCTCTGGAGAAATCCTGGAGACGAGCATGGGAGGAGGAGACGGGGGAGCTTGAGAGGGAGGTGCAGAGAGGAACAGTTTGGGTGATATTTGGAGACAAGGTTGGTGATGTAGCTCAGGGCAGAGTTGTGAAGGGCTTTGTATGTTGTGGTTAGTATTTTGAATGTAATACTGATAAACTGTTTGACTAGTGGAGCAGAAAACAAAGTTAATTCTTAGCTTAATCGGAAATGAATCAACAAACAGCCAACACCAAATGGCTAAGAGACCTAGTTGCCTAACAAGTCGCACTCCATGCAGTGCAATGGAATTGTTCAGCGACTCAAGTCACTCTGGCTTAAAAAAAGGTTCCTGTACTACTTTGGAGGCGGCTTCAATCGACTTGCATTGACTTCTATTACAGAAGTTGTTTGTAAGCCGCGCTGAAGTCGCTCTGTGCAGGCAAGTCACCCCTGTAGTCGGATCACCCCTTTGTGAACTGGCTCTAACAGTAATAAGTAAAACTTTTTTATTTGTCACTTTATCATAATTAGGTTTAATAAGGTTTTTAGAATATTTCAACAAGGAATATAGACAAACAAAGCTACAAATAAAACCATATATAGTTTCATATCAACGAAATCCCCGGAAATACACATTATATTTATATTATTATAACATAAAAGAGAAAGGAAAAAGAAAGAAAAAGGAAGAATAGAAAAAAAGTCTAAAAGGGGGAAAAAAAAAGGGGGGGGGGGGTGAAGTGGGTCGGATGCTTATTTGGCTATTAATTCCAATGCAACTTTTATATTACACAACAAAAATGTTCCTTTACCTTTTTCATCTAATATACTCCTTTACATAAGTATTTGTACTAAGACTCTTATATATCTAATACTATATTACTATATGAGGCTGTCGTTTTAAACTTGTGCAAGCATGCCCATAATTTTAAATATTGCTTGGTAGCATCTCTAGCCATGCATGTTAACTCTTCTAAGAAACATAAATCATCCACCTTTCGTAGCCATTGGATTACTGTGGGTACGGTGTGTTGTCTCCAATATAAGTGTAGCGCCCCCATAGAAATAGGTGCTTTTTTGTAGTGAATTTTTTGCTAGGAGAGTTCAAATTTAGTCAGGCCTGACAATAAGTGGCCCAGGCAGGGCTGGAGACTGCAGGAAGGAACACCCCTTGGATATTCCTCCCCTTTGCTTCTGGAAGGCTCTGGAAAAGGGGATGGATGAGGAGGCGACACTTTATGAAATATGTTAAGGAGCCCTGACCAATCCACATCCTGGATTGGCAGGGACAGGCCTCCATAAATACTGTGATCTGCCCAGCTGGGGGGAGGAGAGTGTCGGGTGGAAGAGAGAGATGTATCAGAGGTGCTGTGGAGGCCTCACCTAGGAAGGGAGCTCCCAGTCTGGGGGGGTGGCCTTGAGGCCTGGTGGCTCGATGCAGCCAGGAGAGGAGTTGGTTCCTGGAGCGGCACAAGGGAGCAGGAGAACAGCAGAGAGGCTACATAGAGGATTCACCAGCGTAGGCCAGTGGCAGCCCCTGGGAGCTGGATGAAAAGGCTGGATCAGGCTGGGAAAAGACAGTGGACAGTCTGTAGAGGTCAGAGGAGCCAGTCAGGGGAAGGAGGGTCACTGGACAGTGAAGTAGGCCGGAGGGGCCTGGAAGATGGATGGGCTGGGAGTAGTAGTTCATCCAGTGCCCAGCTAGCACCAACGTACTTAGCTACACAAATGAGGGCCCGTGGCTTCACAACTGGGAGCCCGTGGCCCTTGCCAGCATTCAATAAATGGGGAGTGATTGAGCTCTTGTATCTTCCTTCTGATACTGCTGAGCAGTGGAATAACATAGACCAGGGTTCAGGTTTTATTTCATCTTTTTGTATTATAGAGATTACATCAGCAACCACCTTCCAATACCTCTGGATAAGGTCCACCAAATGTGTCCATGCGTCCCAGTACCTCCACAATCCTTCCAATGCCCTAAACTAATTAATATAAACGGATATGTTTTTCTTTATAACATGCCTATGGTGCACTATTAATTTATAGCCATGAATAGACTTTTGACTATTCCTAGTAACTTAGGACCATCATTATAACATTTGGTTATGGCAGACTCAGAGTAAACCCATGTGGACTACTCCATAGACTGGGGGAGTTGGTGACAGCTGATTGTAAAATCACCATTGTTTATTTCTATATACAATTTTTCAGGTATGTATTTATTCCCTATTGAAGGGTACCATACCATGTTAAATGACCATAATAACTGATATGCATACACTTTGCATTTTAGAGCTTGCAGTGTAGCCCTATTTTTCCTGAAGAAGCGGGCTTTTTGTACCTGTGAAACACGTTGAAGTGAAGTCACCGCGAGCCAATCACCACCCAGCTGCAGTAGGGTGATGATAAACGTACAACATTATCACAGGGAAATTTTTCCTACAACTGTGTTATGTATTTACATGTTTTTCTATGTCACTGAGATGATTTTAACCTTTGTACAATAAAATTCTTGATATCTTATTTCACTAGCACTGTCAAAGTCCTGTAAAGTGTTTGTTAACCCCAAAGAAAAAAAAAACAAAAACAAAGATCCTGTTCCTTTAACCACTTAAGGACCGGAAGGATTTTCCCCTTAATGACCAGGCCATTTTTTGCACTGCGTCGCTTTAGCTGACAATTGTGCAGTCATGCGACGTTGTACCCAAACGAAATTGAGGTCCTTTTTTTCCCCACAAATAGAGCTTTCTTTCGGTGGTATTTGATCACCTCTGCCGTTTTTATTTTTTGCACTATAAACAAAAAAAGAGCGAAAATTTTGGAAAAAAAATCAAAAAACAATATTTTTTACTTTTTGCTATTATAAATATCCCGAAAAAATGTAACAAAACAAATGTATTCATGAGTTTAGGCCGATATGTATTCTGCTACATATTTCTGGTAAAAAAAAAATCCCAATAAGCGTATATTGATTTGTTTGCGCAAAAGTTATCGCGTTTACAAAATATATTTATGCCATTTTTATTTTTTTTTACTAGTAATGGCGGTGATCAGTGATTTTTAGCGGGACTGTGACATTGTGGCGGACAGAGCGGACACCTAACTGACATTTTTGACACTTTTTTGGGAACCAGTGACGTTATTAGAGTAATCAGTGCTAAAAATATGCACTTATAGGGACTACACTGGCAGGAAAGAGTTTAACATCAGGGGCGATCAAGGGGTAAAATGTGTTCCCTGGGTGTGTTTTCTAACTGTATGGGGCACTGTGTGACTGGGGAAATACACAGATCCATCTTCCTGCATAGCAGAAAGACAGGATCTGTGTGATCTCCCCTGACAAAATGGAGATCTGCCTAGTTTACACAGGCAGATCCCCGTTCTGTCACTGCAGGGAATGATCGCGGGTGGCTGCTGATTGGCTCCCCCGTGCGCCCACAAAGGCTTGTTTCCGCGCCAACGTACAATGACGGCGATTCACGGGAACTACCCACTTTGCCGCAGTAAAACAACAGCGGCTGAAGTGGTTAAAGCATGTTATACAGCACAGTGCTTATGCTGTGTCATTTGGCCCCCTGTATCACCTGTAATTCCTGGCTGATCCTGTCTGGCTATACCCTCCCCTCTGTAAACTGACCACGGTGTATCATGGCTGTTGAGTCCTGACACCGTTGTCAGTTTATGTGTCTCCATCATCCGCAGCCATGCTCTCTGTCTCCTCTGTGCTCTCTCCACCCACCCTCCCTGCCTGTCGGCTCGTGACAGTGCCCGGCCCCGCAACTCCTCCTACTCAAATAACTTTCCCATCCTAATAACACCCTTTGTGTTATAATCCGGTCTGCCCCTGTGTGAGTGATTTATAAAAAAAAAGCCTGCTATACCTCATTTCACAGCTCTTCTCAGAGATCACATGATTGGCAGGTGCTCTCTCTCTCTCCTCTATCCTCCTCCTCTCCCGAGTGATGTCAGCAGGGGAATCTCGACCCCACCCACTGCATCTATCAGACGGGGAGAGGAGAAAGCCAGCCGATCATGTGATCGTTGAGAAGAGCTGTGAAATGAGATATAGCAGGCTTTCTTATAAATCACTCACACAGGGGCACACAGGATTAGAACACAGAGGGGATGATATGAAGATGTGAAAGTGGCTTAACAACCACTTCAATTAGTGGTTGGGGTTTTTTATGTGCATGATATAATTAGGATGGGGTACTGGACAAATATTATGTCCATTTAGTAGAGGGTTTTCCCTTGTGATCCCTCCTCCCAAATCCTTAGTTTCAGCATCTTTTGCCTTCACTCATAGCACAGCACCTGGCTCCATTCCTGGCATCTTACAGGTGTCGGAACTGTACACTGTAGTGTGCATGCATAGCAATCAATGTACAGATTAAAACAAAATTGATAGATGGTAATTAAAAAAAATCAGCAGAAGAGACTCATACAGTAAATTGTTTTACCAAACAACCCTGCAAAATTATTGTTTTTTAGCTCTACTTCTGATTAAAACTCCTACTTTGTTTAAAGACAGTAGTCCACCCTATCCCTATGCCATCCTTCTATCAGTCAAAGCACCCGTTCACCCCAGGTGCTTACAATTTGTTCTTTTTTAGTAAAGTAAATTCAAAATCATCTCTTGAAAAAGTTGCTAAAAACTATTAAAATGGTATTAAACCCAAATGCAAACATTTATTACTGTATATTGCACCTCATCAATTCTTAGATGTGATCAGTGGCGACGGGTGCTGCATTTTTTGGGGGAGGGTGGCAAACAATCCCCCCCCCCCCACCAGGTCTGCACTTGCTCCATCCAGGTCGATTTTCTCAGCAAAGCACCTGCTGCTGCTCACTCTTGAGGGAACTAACAGTTTTTTGTTAGCTCAACAAAGGTCCATTACAGGCAGGAACTCTCAGTTCCTTGACAAAGTAGTGCAGTGACCAAACAGCATGAAATCCCTCCTTCTGCTTCCCTTGTGGCCACTGATCCCAGCTCCACTTGCTTGCAGAAATTGCTAACCCACCTGTCCCCCACCAGCCACACCTGGCTGATCTTCCTCATAGTCCTCCCAACTGACTTTCTGCCCAAGTCCTGCCTGACTGGCACACATCCATGGAGATTTCCCAGGGCAAGGAAGAAGACTAAGCCCACTGCTGCCTTCAGAGAGCACTGTTACAGCTGACACTCTCTCCCCTTGTGTTGTCCCTGTTCAGTGCTGATCTCTACACATTGTCTGTCTTTGCTCTGTCCCACTGCCTCTCCTGAAGGTTCTCCTAAAACTGCCTCCTGTGGGGGGATCCTTCTAGGCCAGCTATCCTGAACCTCCAGCCCAAGGTATCACCCCTCCCCAGCAGGGGGTTCCCTCAAGGGTGACTGACAGCCTCTCCTCAGCACTCCATTTCCATCTTCCATCCGACTCCCCGGATGGAAAGGCCGTTGTCTATTTATGGGGTTGTCTCTGCCCCCTGCCAGCCCACTTCTGGGGATTGGCTGAGACTCTATAAATATGTAACAACAAGTAAAGTGGCGCAATACTAGGCACAGTGCGTGCTGGGGACTGTGAGCATGGTAAAGTCCATTAAAAGTCCAAAAACAAACATAAGTTGATAGTGACCAGCACATAGGGCTGCACTCCTAATGGGAAGAAGCCAGTTCAGTCACTAAAGAGAGAAGAGACTAGGGAGAAGGCTCCTCTAAGTGCAGACATTTTTTTAAAAAAAACAGACATTTATTAAAACAGCCGATTGGCACAGGCGGTCATAGGATGCTTCCTCCATCTGTGAGACAGCAGCCACACCAGACCCTACACAGCGGAGCGGATTACAGTCAATCTGTACTGGCGGGACGGATGTCCCTGTTTTTGATGTGCCTATTTTTATTATTCAAAATGTGAGTTGCCAATCGGCTGTTTTAATAAATGTCTGTTTTTTTAAAAAAGTCTGCACTTAGAGGCGCCTTCTCCCTTGTCTCCATAAATATTTATGGCAGCTCCTGCTAACCTGCACCCTCTAGTTCTAGAATTTCTAGTTCAATTAGTTGACTCAGGTTTAATCCTAGAGTCAGGCTATGCTTTTACCTGTACTTCACTACTAGTAGCACATGCTAGAGGGTGCTACACCTATGTAAAGCCTTTACCCCAAAATGAAAAAAAAAAAAAAGCAGTTTACTGTAACTGCTTATAGTAAATCTGAGCTAGAGTTTGGCTTCAATGTGTTAGTGTGTCTAAATCTGCTAATGCATCTAACACTGCCCTCCCTCCAGACTAAAAATGCTGCTGTCTGCACTGCCTCCTTTGTTCCTTTATCCAGAGTGGGGGTGTCAAGGTGTGCAAAGCCTATTGCATTAGGGTGTGCACCCCAAAGCTCAAACATATTTGCATGTGTGTGCGCATGTGTATATACAGTATACTGACAGTGTCAGCAGAGCAATAGACATTGTCAGTAGGGCAGAGATTGGTGTCAGTGGGGCAGTGGATGGTGTCAGTAGATTTTATTTTTATTATTTTTTTACAATTTACAAGAGCCCTGTTAGGGGGCTTTGGTGGAATATTAGGGGTCTAAACAGGGGGAATCTTCACCACACAGGATGATTAGGCTGTGCCCAGGCACACCAGGCGCACCCTGTGTGCACACCTATGGGGGGAGCTCTAATACAGGAGGTGTGTTACTGGTCAGATCCCCAGGTGAAAACAGAGGGGGAAAAAAGCCTAAAATAGAAAACTGATACAGCCACCATATCTAATGATTGGGCAGCTGCAATATATTACATTGTTGCTTTTGAGTTTAATACTGCTTTAAGATTCACCCAATTTGCAGAGTAAATGGTACAAACCTGTCTGCCAAGAGTATTGCTCACGGGTAAATAGCTGAACACACACTTACACAGCACACAACGGAGAGCATCAGAGACAAGATATACAGCTGGAGGATGTCATCCCTGAGCCTCCTAATTCTTTATTATTACACAGAGGAAGACAACCTCAATTAATTCTCCATGACCTCATCTACAATAGGCAGCGCCTAACATCCACTGTTTGTGCTATCATTTTTTTTTTTTGTTAATAAATTATACTGTGTCATAAAGCAAATATTCCACGGGTTGATTACTTCTGTAATTGGCTTCTCATCACCGTGCCTCGTGCATTACGGCTCCGACACCTAAGTCCAAATTGTTTCGTTGCGCTGCAGAGCCGAGATTAATGCCTTCGTGAAATTGTCATTTCTCTGCAACAAACTTTGCTTCGAGACAATTTTCTGACCATGCTAATGTTGCGGGATGACGGATGTCAAGGCGACTGGTTACGGCTCAGAGACTGGCCTTGGTGCTGTGTTTTATCGAAGCGCTAAATAAATGGCAGTTCATTTCATCAATAAACAGATTAAAGATTGGAATTAAAGGACAAATCCAGGCCAACGGCTAAGTATATAGGAAGTGCTGTGTCTGCCATAAGGATTGGAATGCAGGTAGTCTTGGGTCACCGGGCAGATAGCACATAGCGCCCAGGAAATTACTAAATGTGATTACTTACAAGTAAATAAACAGTATAATTGTAAGATATACCAAAAGATATTGCTTTAAAGGGGAACTATACTCGCTTCCAGTGGCGGCTCTTACCCCATCTAGGTCATGGGCTTCCTCTGGGATGCAGGCTTCACTCTGCGTCTCCTCCTTCCTAGGCTTCACAACGGCTTCCCCTGTGTCTCCTCCTCCTCCTCCTTGGCGGTCAATAGGATTGCTTCTCCTCTTGGCCAATTACATCTCAGGACCTGCTTTCTGAGCTGGGATTGGCCAGGAGGAGAATTAGGTAGACAATAGCGGATATTACTTCGCTATTGTAACACAACTGGGTGGGCTCAGGGCGCAGAGCGCACCCTTTTTTGAAGCCAATTAGAGCTTCCAGGTCTAATCACGTGCTTCTAAAAAAAAAAAACATTGCAATCCATGTGCCCAGTGCCCATCATGTAGATTAGAGGCTGGGCGCATGGATTAGGCCCCTGCACCCGTATGGACAGGCTAGCAATTTTTTTACCTCTTTGAATGGACCATAGTGGAAAGTCCCTCTGTGTTAAAGCAGAAATTCACCCAAAAGGGGATGTTTGCATTCTCCCCCCTCCTTTGCCACATTTGGCCCTTTTTTGGGGGGATGGGATAGTGTGTACCTGGTTTTGACGGTGATACAAGCGAAAGTTCAGCCCCCCTCCTTCCCCCCGCAGCCTTCTGGGACACATCACAGGTCCCAGAAAATGGTGGGACCATTCACAAAGTGCAGCGCTGATTGCGCATGCACAGTGGGAAGCTGGCTATGAAGCCTCAGGGCTTAGTTAAGATGTCAGTGGGTGGACCCTAAGCTGAGTGAAGAATCGTCTCAGCGCTGGAACCCTGGACAGGTAAGTGTCCTTATATAAAAAGTCAGCAGCTACAGTATTTGTAGCTACTGACTTTTAAATGTTTTAATTATTTGGGTGGAGACTGAAGTTCCTCTTTAACAGAGTGCTAATACGATTGCATCCGTCATTGAATGCTTAACCCGTAGAGCAATTCCTGCACAGATGGTGTGTAGAGTTGAGCGGACACCTGGATGTTCAGGTTCGGCGGTTTCGGCCGAACTTCGCAAAAAAGTTCGGGTTCGGAACCGAACTTGACCCGAACTTGACCCCGGACCCCGAACCCCATTGAAGTTAATGGGGACCCGAACTTTTTGGCACAAAAATGGCTGTAAAAAATCCCTATAGCGCTAGAAGACGATTTTAGAACAATAATCTGTCCCTTACAGCACCAGCAGGAACCTCTCACTATAGAACTAGGAGATGATTATAGAACAATAATCTGTCCCTTACTGGAGCAGCAGTAACCTCTCCCTATATCACTAGGAGATGATTTTAGAACAATATTCTGTCCCTCAAAGCAGTAATCTCTACCTAGTCCAGAATCAGATCGTTCTGTAATGCAGGATGAGATGTTATTAGATCTGCAATCTGTCCCTCACAGCGCCAGTAGCATCCTCTCCCTACACTAGCCTGAGAGCATGTGACTTGCAGCACTACGTGACTCCAGCTTATACAGAGGCTGGGTCACATGATGCACTGGCCAATCACAGCCATGCCATTAGTAGGCATGGCTGTGATGGCTTCTAAGGGCAAACCAGTGAAATGCTTGTTGATTGGCTGCCCGGCAGCTATTCAACAGGTGGGATAAAATACCCGAACCCAGAACCCAGACTTTTTTCAAATGTCCAGGTTCGGGTCCGGGTCACGGACACCCCAAAGTCCGGTACGGACTCGAACTTTACAGTTCGGGTTCGCTCATCTCTAATGGTGTGGGATAAATGGTAACTTGGTCTCAAACAAATTGGTGTTGCCAGAGCAGGGCTTACGGTAAATGCAGGGAAAAAAAGCTTACCTGTATCTGTATTGCCCCTCCAAAAAATGAATTGAGAAAGAATGATGATCACTTGTAAAATGAAGATTAAACTGTTTATCACTGATATAGTTCAAAAATCTGTCCCTGTCCCACACCATCAACACATCATTGATATAGTGGCCATACTAATGGGCGAACTCTCTGAATGGATTGTGGTGGGGAAAACAGGAATAGTTCTTCCCACCACCCCATGTATAAATTGGCCATGGAGGGGGAGAATTTAGCCCCCATCGACGTCCCACAACCGTTGGTAATATTGACCATCAAATAGGAAAAATATGTGTTAAAAAAATTTCTACTACCAAAAATGAAAAATCCTTTAGCTCCTATGAATAGCAGCTATATTTAAACAAGTGATATTTGATGACACTAACACCAGCGTCCTTGGGGATTGAAGAATACAGGGATCAGACATGCAAAGTCGCCTATGAGAAGCTCTGAATCCAATGTGTCACAAATGTACCCCGGCAGGTGTAATACTAAAGCTTGTAACTGTAGATCTACCCACTCCTCCATCCATTCTAAAAGTGAACCTATGCCTGACGCAATCGGGCAGCCCTGAACTGAACCAGACTTGTGGAACTCTGTCAGATGGTGGAAAATGGGAGTGACTGGATGCTCTGCAAAGAGGTGTTCTGCAGCTTTAGGGGTTAAAACCCCCATCGTTCTACCTTTATATAATAAATCAGCTAGAGCCGCCTTAAGTAAGGTTGCTAGATAGGGGGCAGTAAGTGGTATGATCGCTTTGTTGTCGCAAGGCTTCCCAATGATATTGCTCCTTGCTTAAAATGACCAGTGCCCCACCCTTATCGGCTTCCCCAATCTGATTTACACCAGGCAAGTAGGGCTCAATTTAGACTTAATACATATATATAAATAATATTAATATACAGCCTGGATATAGGATCCTTTGTTTTCACTAGGATCAATGGACAATCTAAAGATATTTTAAGCAACCGTAGACTCACCAAGCTCTACCTTTTAATCAGGCTGGAATGGCAAGTCGCTGCTCTGGTTGCGGCTCCTGCAAGCCCAGGAAACAATCTAATATTGTAATGAAGGCTGGCATCTGGAAGGATCTTTAAAATGAGTATGCAACTTTATTAATATACAAGGTAAAACATCAGAGTAGCCCATACTTAAGAGTTTCAGCCTACATAAAAACATGTGTCAGTTGCACCGCACCAAAACGCCTGGTTGAAAAACTTACAAAGGTCAGAACCCAAAAAGGTGAATGAGCTACTGTTATGCATTTGTGGTGAATAGGGTAGCCTATTGAAATAGAAGGGCTGTCCTATGGGTGTAGCGCGACAACATACAAAAAAAACCTCATAAACATACAAATGTGAAATGCCTGCTGTCACACATAGCATTATGTATGTAGCTTAAGGAAACCAGAGTGGACTTTCTGGTTTAACACACTTGCAGTTTTCCATTAGTAGCATCAGCTCCTGGTTGATTGATTTTTACTTGCCTGGAGTTTCTCTTTAATGTCAAGACATGGCGGATATATTAATTGCAAGAAGAAAAACACAGCAAAGAATGTGAGGGGAAGTTATCCAACACTGAAATGATCAAAGCATCTGCTAGTATTAGTCTCGCACACCCTGAACTGAAAATCAAAGCTACGTCCTTGCTTGGAACCTACAATCCCAGATGGCTTCCCGAGGATAATTGTGGGCTGTGAAGTTAAAAGGAAATTGTCAGAGGATAAATGAAATGTATGATACACTTAAAGTTCATTGGATTCTTTTCCCCAATGAGTAAGTTAGTTGGATATTTGTTTTCAAGGGAATGTTTTCAATTAAATTGAGATTGTTAATAATCTTAATAATGTGTTAACGTTTTTAAAACCCTTGTCTCCATCTATAGTTTGTAAATAGTATACATATTTTATATCAGTGGAGGGTGCTTCTTAAAGTGACTCTGCCATGAGAAAAGAAAGGGGGCTGCCACTGCCCACCTCTACTTCATTAAGAAGGTGGTTACCTTAGTTGCCATAATCGTGCATTGGTTTTATTACCTTTCAAATCTCTGACCTGGAACACTTATAGAGATAAGGAATTCTGACACTTAAATACAACATGCTTGATTGAGGTCTGTGACTCAAAAATATTGAAGGAAGGGGAAGATTACAGGCCACACTCCAGAGAAACAGCCTAAGTATAGAAAGGAAGGAAAACAGCTTCCTCCCAGGCCACACTCACTGACATGTTTTACCCACACAGGGCTTAGTCATGAGGGAAAAGTGCTGAAGTTAGACACCGGGCAACTAATAATTTTTAACAGAGGTCCAACAAATGACAGCCTCCATACTTTTCTCATAACAGAGTCAGTTTAATCAGACCTTCACACCAAAATTTACTACTTTACCCCCCCGCCTCCATAATCTAAAAAAGCTAACTGTTTGGGGGGGGGGGGGGGTCATTTCCTTTTTTTTTAATTCCAATCCAGCCTGCTCCCTGCGGGAAATGTGTATAATTCATATATAAGTAATATACAATAATAAACAATATTTCATACAATGTGCAAAACCGCAATAAAATGCAAACTTAAGTGAAATTGATGAAAAGTATAAATATATAAAAAAAAATGATCAATCCATATTACCAAAGGGTCTGCCCCGAGCACATAAAAGAAAGGGCACATGACAGGGTGGGCTAGAAGGCAGGAGAAAGGTTAAGAATATGTGGGGAATACTTTAAGGATATGATGTAGGGCAGTGGTTCTCAACTCCGGTCCTCGCGACCCCCCAACAGTTCAGGTTTGCAGGATAACTGAAATACATCACAGGTGATATCATTTGCTGCTCAGTGATTGCAGTATTCTAGTCTGCATCTCCCCAGGGTAATACTTAAAATCTGGCCTGTTGGTGGGTCCCGAGGACCGGAGTTGAGAATCACTGATGTAGGGAGTAGGGAGGAAGTGAGCATAGCTTAGAGAAACCTCAAGGTGGAACAGACAGCGTGGGGAGCAACCCACCCTCTTGTTAAATATATGGATATGGCTATGATTGAAAATGCATAGGTTTGGGGAACTGAGATATGCAAAGAAAATGGCAGACTTGTGGGGCATATTGTACTTTTGTCGCAGCAGTGGTGGGTGCTTGATGGTGCCAAAAAAGTAAGATCATTGGAAATGTATGGACAAGTAGTTTAACCTTAATGGTCACAAATATGTATGATTATGTGGTGTTAATGAAGGACGCACCTACTAAGGTTTATTGCAGGTGAATAATGGTGTAAAAATTACTGGTATGTACCCACCAAGCTGGTTGTAGATAGTTAGTGGCTGGTACTGTTTTACAATGGAACCAGATATTCCAGGTGAATAATGGTGTAAAAATGATTGGTGTGTACCCACCAAGCTAGTTGTAGATGGCTAGAGGCTGTTACGGGTTTACAACAGAACATGTTATTGAGTGCCACTGTCAAGGACATATTTTCAAAGGTTGTATCAGAAAGAATTCTTATATGTTTTTGAAGAATTGTTGTTTAAATCATGCTATTATTATTATCTTGTTATTTAATAAAAGTTGTGGAAGTATTACTCCAATAAAAATAAATTGTGTCATATTGTATTATTTATGAGGTTTAATGTGTTTAATGTGTTTGGTTTTAATGTTCAATATCACTCCGTCCCCTCAGCCCTTCCCGGGTCCCGACTATTTAAACAAAAGTTCAAGCAAAAGTTCATCATTTTATAGTATAAAGTCCATCGAGGTGGTTGGAAAAAGTGCTCAGTGCTGGGAATACTAAAGAAAGTGCTTCAGTGCTGAAAGTGATTCTTACCAGACAAATATGATCTCACAATAAGAAGATTGATAGCGCTTTGTGTATTCCACCTTACAGACAATAGGCTCCCGATAAGTAAGAAGGGAAGGTGGTGGAGCAAGGATGAGTGTGCAGCAGCGGAGGGGTGGATCATAGCAGAACAATGCTGGACTCAATGTGTGCACTTTTTATTGAAGATAACCCAACAAACATGGTAAGCAGGGATTGAGTTAAAAAAATACCCATGGGGTGGACTCCCTTTTTTAAGAGACTGTTGAGTGAACTACAGAAAATAATTTAGTTGCATTAACCCCGCCTAGACGCCAACATAACACAAATATGTGGCCTTCGGCTTCAAGGGCCGCAAGCAGGTGGCTTGATGGACCATGGGCGGGCAGCCGGAGGATGAGAAGCGAGCGGGGCGGGCGAGCAGAGATGACATCAACTTTCTCTGCCCGCCCCGCATCACTGCTCTTCCGTCCTAACAGAGCTCACACACACAGCACGGGCCTCTTCAATGTCATAGTTACATATAGTTACATAGTTAGTGAAGTTGAAAAAAGACACAAGTCCATCAAGTCCAACCTATGTGTGTGCTTTTATGTCAGTATTACATTGTATATCCCTCAATGTTGTGGTCCCTTAGGTGCCCATCTAATAGTTTTTTGAAATCATCTATGCTCCCAGCTGAAACTACTGTTTGCGGAAGAGCATTTTACAACCTCACTGCTCTTACCGTAAAGAACCCTCTATGCAGTTTAAGGTTAAACCACCCTTCTCCTAATTTTAGTGAATGGCTGTGTGCCTTTGTGTACTCCCTTTCGTGGAATAGTTTTGTCCCTATTGTGGGGTCACCAGTACAGTATTTGTACATTGAAACCATATCCCCTCTCAAGCGTCTCTTCTCCAGAGAGAATAAGTTCAGTGCTTGTAATCTTTCCTCATAACTAAGGTCCTCCTATCCCTTAATGAGCTTTGTTGCTCTTCTCTGAACCCTATCCAGTTTTAGGACATCCTCCCTAAGGACTGGTGCCCAGAACTGAACGGCATACTCCAAGTGCGGCCTCAACCAGAGACTTGTATAGTGTGAGAATTATTGATTTATCCCTGGAGTTAATCCCTTTCTTGATGCATGCCAATATTTTGTTGGCTTTGCTTGCAGCAGCTTGGCATTGCCTGCCATTGCTGAGCCTCTCATCTACTAGGACCCCCAGGTCCTTTTCCATCCTAGATTCCCCCAGTGGCTCTCCCCCTAGTGAGTAGCTTGCATTCATATTATTGGTGCTAAAATGCATTATTTTGCATTTTTCTTCATTAAACCTCATTTGCCACTTATCTGCCCACCCCATTAATTTGTTCAGATCTTCTTGCAAGGTTCCCACATCCTATGGAGAAATGATTGCCCTGCTTAACCTAGTGACAGGTTCACTTTAGAGCAGTTTTTCAATGCTCAAAATCTAGGGCGGTTGCAGGGACATAAATTTCAAAGGATCAAGGAGCCCTAAAAACTTACTTTAGGTTACCTGACTAAAGTCCATTTTATAGAGTGCAGCGACTCCATTCTCATCATGTTTTATAATGTTTGAGATGACTCAGCCAAAAGGTGACATGCTGTCCCCCATATTTTGTACTACTCTTACCTCAGCGACGTGAGATATTT
>BLSH010048212.1:1005925-1028795 GCA_018402905.1 Glandirana rugosa | reverse complement strand
CCCCTGCCTGCAGACCCCCACAACCAGGGTTGTAGGGGAGAGGCTCTTGTCCCCATTAACATGGGGGCAAGTTGCTTTGGGGCAGGGGGGCAGAGCCCCCATACCAGGTCACATGAAGGCATGTGGCCTGGTCTGGTTTAGGAGGGGGAGTGCTCACGCGCCCCCCCTTTCCTGACCTGCCAGGCTGAATGCACATGTTTTTTTTAGGGATTGTAACATTGCTAACATTGCATAGACTTAATCTCAGAGCACAAGTCCCATATCACAAGCTGGATTAGTTAGGATGATGACCCGACTTGGATGTGACTTCCATTCAAATCAATGGGCTGAAATCAGACCCAAGTTGGACCAAAGTAGTGCAGGAACCTTTTCAAAAGTCGGACCAACACAAGTCGAGCCAGTTAAGGCAGCTCTCATAGATAAAAATTGATTTTGATATGTCATGCGAAGTCGAAGTACATGTCGGACCAGTGTGAACCAGCCCTAAAGGGTATTTACTAATAATCCATATGGATGGTAGGGGATGGGGCTGTGACACAAAAACTGTTGGCTCTGCAATTCCTTTTCCCCTGCTAATAATGGAGGCATATAATACTGCCGGAGGGCTTATTTTTCAGGGGCACATTATCATAAATATCCTCTGGCAGGAAATGCATTTCCTATATATGAATGTTACAAGTGGATGTTTCCTGTTTGCCTAGGGCTGTCTTTGAACTATTCCATATCTGCGTCAGAAATAGGCCCAGTCGCACATTACTACCATTATTACTGCTGAGCATTATTTTAATGAAGAAGTACATCATTTCACCCTTCAACCGAGGATGAAGCACGACCCTAACGAGCCCGTGAATGTGATTAAAGTGGAAGCGCTGAACAAGCAATTAATTACATTTATGTGATGGGTTGGGGGTGGGGGATGCCGTTTATTAGTAGTGTACCAACAACATTCAGCCTCGGAAGCTGAGCTGGGCTGGTGAAGGCCCACAAAGGCTGTGATGGATTGCCGCTGTCAGGACTTAGTGTGGCAGGGACCTTAAGAGAGAAACACACAAAACCAAAAGAAAAGGAAACAGCAGAAGTAAGTCATTTTTCTTCCCCGCGTACACAGGATCCCCTTGCAACAAATCTCTCCTCTGTAGAGGTTAATACACACATCTGTTGTGTCTATCCCACTTACCTGAAACTGAATAGGCAATGCCGATTTACCAGGGAGTACAGGATGTTCAATTAGAAAAGTGAATGTTCTCTAAGCAAAGAAATGATGGAAGTGTTCCAGAAAGTCCTTTAACCACTTGCCGACCAGGCTTTTTCTGGCAGTTTTTGTTTACAAGTTTAAATCAGTATATTTTGCTATAAAATTACCTATAACCCCCAAACATTATGTATTTTTTAGCAGAGACCCTAGGGAATTAAATGGCTATTGTTGCAATTGTTTATGTCGCACGATATTTGCGCAGTAGTTTTTCACATGCATTTTTTTTTTTTTTTAGAAAAATACACTTTAATCTGCATTAAAAAAAAAAAACAAACTACAATATATACCCCAATTTTTTGTATAATGTGAAAGATAATGTTGCACCAAGTAAATAGATACCTAACATGTCACGCTTTAAAATTGCGCACGCTCGTGGAATGGCGACAAACAACGGTACTTAAAAATCTCCATAGATGATGATTTAACCACTTCCAGCTGGGAGGGCGTACATGGATGTCCTCTCATTTCAGTGGTTATACCAGGACAATGCCTGTGCCTACAGGGTTCATCCCAATATTGGTCATTTCAGCCGGCGATTCCATGCACCGTAAGAATAATCATAGCAACAGTTCAGCCGCTTGATTGTTCTTACAGGCTGTGAGAAGGGATGTCCCCCCCACCTCCCGCTGCCCTCCAGTGCTTCTACGGGCTCGCCGTGCGGTCGGTGAGCCTGAGATGGAATCCGCCGCCAGCGGAAGCTGACCGATTTCCGAGGAACAGATGGTCCCCGATCATCTCTATGACTCTGGAAGGCCCGGGCACGACGTCATGATGTCAAGTCCAGCCTGGCAATACTGCCATGTACTCGGCTGGAAAGCCGAGATTGACTTGTTTTTTTTTTTTTTTTATCTGAGGCTTTCCAGCCTGGAGGAGAGATGGATGGGAGTATTACTGACCCCAGATCTCTCCATAAAGAGGACCTGTCATGCATTATTCCTATTACAAGGGATGTTTACATGTTTATAGGAATAAAAGTGAGCAAAAAAAGAAAGAAAAAAAAAAGTGTAATTAAAAGAAATAGTAGAAAAATCTTTATTTAAATTTTTTTTTTTTTACACCGTCCCTTTATTTATTTATTTATTTTATCACTTTTATTCCTATTACAAGGAATGTAAACATCCTTTATAATAGAAATACGGAATAACAGATCCTCTTTATGGAAAGATCTGGGGTCAAAAAGACCCCAAAGCTCTTCTTTACCTTTAAAAACAAAATTGTTTGATTGTTTACTTAAAAAAAATAAAAAATACTTCAAGCCTGGACTGCTCCGGTCCTCCAAGGCCATAGAGGCAATAAAAGAGTATCTACTTTTGCGATCGCCAATGGGAGCAGCCAGCCGCAAATATTGTTTCTCAGCAAACGGTAAGCCAACCGCAAATACCTCTTTGCTCTGAATCAGTTTGCACATGCTCTGTCATGGTGGCCAGGCACTATCACATTGTGTATAAGTACTTGGGGCATCCGAGTACCATTAAGCCTGCTTGCCTTATGGGAAAGGGGACTAAAAAAAAAAATTGCATACACTTGTTTTTGTCATGAGGAGTATATCGGGTATTCCCACATACACTTTATTAACTAATGTTCTGAGACACCTGCCTTTACACGAACATGAACTTTAATGACATCCCAGTCTTAGTCCATAGAGTTCAATATTGAGTTGGCCCACCCTTTGCAGCTATAACAGCTTCAGCTCTTCTGGGAAGGCTGTCCACAAGGTTTAGGAGTGTCTATGGGAATGTTTAACCATTCTTCCAGAAGCACATTTGTGAGATCAGGCCCTGATATAGGGCGAGAAGGTCTGGCTTGCAGTCTTCGCTCTAATTTATCCCAAAGGTGTTCTATTGGGTTGAGATCAGGACTCTGTGCAGGCCAGTCAAGTTCTGCCACCCCAAACTCACTCATCCATGTCTTTAAGGACCTTGCTTTGTGCACTGGTCCAAATCATTTGGTGGAGGGGGGATTATGGTGTGGGGTTGTTTTTCAGGGGTTGGGCTTAGCCCCTTAGTTCCAGTGAAGGGAAATCTTAAGGCATCAGCATCAAGACATTTTGGACAATTTCATGCTGACAACTTTGTGGGAACAGTTTGGGGATGGCCCCTTCCTGTTCCAACATGACTGTGCACCAGTGCACAAAGCAAGGTCCATAAAGACACGGATGTGCGAGTTTGGGGTGGAGGAACTTGACTGGCCTGCACAGAGTCCTGACCTCAGCCCGATAGAACACCTTTGGGAATAATTCGAGTGGAGACTGTGAGCCAGACTTTTTTGTCCAACATCCGTACCTGACCTCACAAATGTGCTTCTGGAAGAATGGTCAAACATTCCCATAGACACTCCTAAACCTGGAGGACAGCCTTCCCAGGAGAGTTGAAGCTTTTATAGCTGCAAAGGGTGGGCCAACTCAATATTGAACCCTACGCACTAAGACTGGAATGCCATTAAAGTTCATGTGTGTGTAAAGGCAGATGTCCCAATACTTTTGATCACATAGTGGATATTTTAAGTGATATTTGTACAGATAAAAAAGTATTTTTGTAGTGAATCTATATGTGATTTTATCTCTTATTTTGCATGTGTTGATCTGAAAAGCCCCATTTTGTGTGTAGTGTTTACCTTAGACTGATAGGGGTGATCCGTGTTGCAAAAATTACAGTTCTTTCGCCTTTAAAACCTTTGTCTGGTGTGTATTTTTTTTATCTGTAGTTCAGCTTTAAACTGACTCTGTTAAAAAAAATTAAAACACCCAAAAAAAGGAGAAGTAATACTTACCTGTCACATTGCTTATTAGCATTGCTACACCAGCAGAAGACTCTTCAGTATTTAACACTTTTGGATGCTTTGGATGCCTGAGCCTCCTTGCTGTGCACCATGGTTCTGTCCACCATGTCCTACTTCAATGCTACACTACTGAAGGGCTGTAGGGACACAGCCGCCGGCAGGTGGAACCATCTGTTTCTTTTGCATTTGAAAACTCATTAAAAATGTTTGACATTGGCAGATACCTGCTACTGTGGCTAGCATTGCAGTGTATAAGAACGTATATGCTAGTATAAAGTTATTTTGTGTGAATCGAGTGAATATAGAGAAACAAATAAAATGTTTGGGAATAGAGGGAGATCCTTTTTTTTACATTTCTATTTAAAGGATAACTCAACTTTCATAAAAAAAAATAATACAACATATCCATCTCCGGGTTTTTCTCTCTTCATGACCAGACCATATTTTAACTGGTAATTGCACAGTCATGCAACGCTATACCGAAACAAACATTTTTTAACAGAAAATCAATATTTTTTACCTTCTGCTATCAAACGTATCCAATAAAAAGATTAAAAAAAATCTAATTTCTTCATAACTTTAGTCCAAAATGTATTCTGCTACATGTCTTTGTTCAAAAAAAATCCCAATAAGTGTATATTAATTGGTTTGTTTGATAATTATAGCTTCTACAAACTGGTATTTATGCAGGATTTTTTTATACTACTTATGGCAGTGATCGGGGACTGTGATAGAGCGTCAGGAAATCTGACACTAACTGCCACTGAGTGGGGACTGATTTACTGCCACTGACATCACAAGTGACACTAATACAGTGATCAGTGCTAATACTATACACTGTCACTGTACTAATGACATTGCTGGGAAGGGGTTAACGTCTAAGGTAATCAAGGGGTTAAATGTGTAATGTCTGTTAATGTTTACTAAAGAGCTCTTTGTTTCTTTTCCCTGATTTGCAGATATAACTCCCTCTGTACAGAGCCCTGTGTTGATTGTCAACACAGGGCTCTGAGCTGTGATTGGAAACAGCTGATCAGCAGGTCCCGGCCATGAATCATTGGGTGGGACCTGCTGACAGACTCCTGCTGTGTACAATCACAGCGGGTGTCGGCGAGGAGGTGGGGGGGGTGCGCAGGCCGGTACGTACCAGTATGACACTTTGCTTGCGTGGGATGCCCATCTGCAGTACATGTCACGCATGCAGTCCGCAAGTGGATATACAATTGTTAGACAAGCCATAATTACATTTAATGTTCTTAAAAATTACCTTTGCATTGCAATCTGAATCCTTTGTAATTCTCTATGAAATTCACTGAAATATAGAAACCTGGAGGTGTCTTGTGCACTTTTAGTGTACAGAACGCCCACAGATATGTCAATCTGGATCGCAGTGGAACAGGTGGAGACCAGAGGAAGTGGCAATGCTTTTGTCTTTACAGGAAGGGGATGAGTGATTAGTAAGGCCCATGGGGTAAAGAGGAAATCTTTATGGAAAAGTGCTTTTGAAGAAATGAGATGTGATAACATACATAGGCGGATGACAGCAGCTTAACCACTTCAGCCCCGGAAGGATTTTCCCCTTTAGGACCAGAGCCCTTTTTGCGATTCGGCACTGCGTCCCTTTAACTGAAAATTGCGTGGTCGTGCGACGTTGTACCCAAACGAAATTTGTGTCCTTTTTTTCCCACAAATAGAGCTTTCTTTTGGTGGTATTTGATCACTGCTGCGTCATTTCTGATCGCCGCTATAAACAAAAGAAGAGTGACAATTTTGCAAAAAAACCCAAATTTCTTACTTTTTGCTAAAATACAAATCCAAAAAAAATATATAAAAAAACATTTTTTTTTATCGGTTTTGGCCGATTTATATTCTTCCTCATATTTGTGATAAAAAAAAATGCAATTGGCGTTTATTGATTGGTTTGCGCAAAAGTGGTCGCGTTTACGGACGATGAGAATTCATTTCTGGGGTTTTTATTTTTTTTAAATGTTTTACTAATAATGGCGGCGATCTGAGATTTTTAGCGGTACTGCGATATTTCAGCAGACATGTCGGAACATTTTGACACTTTTTTGGGACTATTGGCATTTATACAGCGATCAGTGCTATAAAAATGCACTGATTACTGTGTAAATGCCATTGGCAGTGAAGGGGTTAACCTGCAGGGGGCGCTCTAAGGGTTAACAGTGTTCCCTGGGCGTGTTCTAACTGTGTGGGGACTGCCCTAGCTGGGGAAGGGAAGTGATCGCAGCCTCCATGTAGAGGAAGGCTGTGATCACAGCCCTTCCCCCTCCCACAGAACGGAGGTCCGTGTTTACTTACACGGACCTCCGTTCTTTCACTCCGGGGGGGGGCATCGCGGGTGGCCGGAGGAGATCGAATCCACCGCACCCGCTCCCTGGCCCTCCCCGGACACAGTGAGCGCGCGCTCACTGGGCTCGATCTCGCAGCCGCCGTCATATGATGGCGATTTGCGCAATAGAGCCATCTTGTCGCCGTCAATTGCCGACCAGCGGTCGGCAAGCGGTTAAGATTTGTCTCCAAAGGTCCTTAACTTACCAATTCTTCAAGACTTGAGCAACAATATGTAACATGATTAGGAAGAAATGCACTTCATTACTTCAAATTAGGGCTGAATTAGATCTGAGTGTCAGCAATCTGTCTGTAGTGAGGGCAGCCAACTGGTCCCCACTGGAAATGGAGAAGACCTGTGAAAGTGACAATGCTTTTGTCTATATGGGGATGGGATGGATAATTACTAATGCCCATGGGGGATAAGATGGATTTTACAGATGAGGGACCGCGTTGGACTGACTCCCTCAGTTCGCAGTCTGTGCGTGAATAGTGGTGAGAGAGTACACACTCAAGTGCATCTAGCTGGCTAGATCGAGGAGAGGTGGTGGGCCCTCTTGCAGGGCTTGGGCTGCTACCTCTTGCGGGGCTTGCAAAGTCATTTCCACACTTTGATCAGAGGGTAGGTGAAAGGAGCGCCCAGAGTCAGGTAAATAGTTGATGAGTGTTTATTTTAATTGTAGTAGATACAATATGGTCAAGCCAACGCGTTTCAGGGGATCAAGGACTCCCCCTTCTTCAGGGCTGCCGTTGTCTGATTGCAGTATGCAGGGTATTTCAAGGAATGTGTATCTTTTAGGCCACTTGGATCGTGTATACAGGTGATACCCGAAAAATTAGAATATTGTGCAAAAGTTCATTTATTTCAGTAATGCAACTTAAAAGGTGAAACTAATATACGAGATAGACTCATTACATGCAAAGCAAGATAGTTCAAGCCGTGATTTGTCATAATTGTGATGATTACGGTTTACAGCTCATGAAAACCCCAAATCCACAATCTCAGAAAATTAGAATATTGTGAAAAGGTGCAATATTCTAGGGTCAAAGTGTCCCACTCTAATCATCTAATTAAGCCATAACACCTGCAAAGGGTTCCTGAGCCGTTAAATGGTCTCTCAGTCTGGTTCAGTAGGAATCACAATCATGGGAAAGACTGTTGACCTGACAGTTGTGCAGAAAACCATAATTGACACCCTCCATAAGGAAGGAAAGCCTCAAAAGGTAATTGCAAAAGTAGTTGGATGTTCCCAAAGTGCTGTATCAAAGCACATTAATAGAAAGTTATGTGGAAGGGAAAAGTGTGGAAGGAAAAGGTGCACAAGCAGCAGGGATGACCGCAGCCTGGAGAGGATTGTCAGGAAAAGGCCATTCAAAGGTATTGGGGACTTTCACAAGGAGTGGACTGAGGCTGGAGTCAGTACATCAAGAGCCACCACACACAGACGGATCCTGGGCATGGGCTTCAAATGTCGTATTCCTCTTGTCAAGCCGCTCCTGAACAACAAACAATGTCAGAAGCGTCTTACATGGGCTAAAGAACAAAAGACCTGGTCTGTAACTCAGTGGTCCAATATCCTCTTTTCTGATGAGAGCAAATTTTGCATCTCAATTGGAAACCAAGGACCCAGAGCATGGAGGAAGAATGGAGAGGCACACACTGCAAGATGCTTGAAGTCCAGTGTGACGTTTCCACAGTCAGTGTTGATTTGGGGAGCCATGTCATCTGCTGGTGTTGGTCCACTGTGCTTCATTAAGTCCAGGGTCAACGCAGCCATCTATCAGGAGATTTTGGAGCACTTCAGGCTTCCTTCCGCTGACGAGCTCTATGGGGATGCTGACTTTATTTTCCAGCAGGACTTGGCACTGCCCACACTGCCAAAAGCACCAAAACCTGGTTCAATGACCGTGGGATTACTGTGCTTGATTGGCCAGAAAACTCGCCTGACCTGAACCCCATAGAGAATCTATGGGCATTGCCAAGAGAAAGATGAGAGACATGAGACCCAACAATGCAGAAGAGCTGAAGGCCGCTATTGAAGCACCCTGGTCTTCCATAACACCTCAGCAGTGCCACAGGCTGATAGCTTCCATACCACGCCGCATTGAGGCAGTAATTGCTGCAAAAAGGTCCCAAACCAAGTACTGAGTACATATGCATGCTTATATTTTTCAGAGGTCTGATATTGTTCTATGTACAATCCTTGTTTAATTGATTGCATGTAATATTCTAATTTTCTGATATTGGGGATTTGGGGTTTTCATGAGCTGTAAGCCATAATCATCACAATTATGACAACTTAAACTTGAAGCTTGAACTATCTTGCTTTGCATGTAATGAGTCTATCTCATATATTAGTTTCACCTTTTAAGTTGCATTACTGAAATAAATGAACTTTTGCACAATATTCACATTTTTCGAGTATCACCTGTAAAGCTGGAAAACAGGTGGCTACAGGTAGCTTTTTCCAGCTTTATACGCGATCCAAGTGTCCTAAAAGACACACATTCCTTGAATTATCCTGCATTCTGCAATCAGACACCAGCAGTCCTGAAGAAGGGGGAGTCCTTGATCCCCCAAAACGCATTGGATTGACCATATTGTATCTACTGCAATTAAAATAAACACTCATCAACTTTTTACCCGACTCTGGGCGCTCCTTTCACCTACCCTCTGATCATGGGGGTAAAGAGGAAAGGTTTTTTTATTTTTTATTTTTTTTTAACCCCAAAGTCCTACTGAAGAAATGAGATGTGATAAAATAAATAGCATGGCAGCACCTTAAAATTTGCCTCTAAAGGTCCTTACTGTCCCCATTCTTCGGGACTTGAGCAACAATATGTAACGTCATCAGGAAGAAATGCACCAATCCAACTGGATCCCACTGAAAATGGTGAAGAGCAGTGGAAGTGACAATGCTTTTGTCTTTAGGGGAAAACGATAAGTGATTAGTAAGGTTCATGGGGGTAAAGAAGAAAGGTTTATTTAAGTCTCATTGAAGAAGTGAGATGTGATAAAATACATTGGAGTTTGGCAGCTCCTTAAAATCTGCCTCCAAAGGACCTAACCCTTCCAATATTTTCAGGACTTGAGCAACAATATTTAATGCAATAAAGAAAAAGTGCATTTTATTACCCGAATTGAGGCTGGATTAGGGCTGAGTGTCAGCGTGACCAGACAGTAGTGAAGGCAGCCAAATGGATCCCACTGGAACTGGTGGAGACCAATGTAAGTGGCAAATGTTTGTCTTTTCAGAGAAGGGATAGGTGATTGGTAATGCCCATGGGGTGAAGAGTAAAAATGTATTTTTATTTTTCAACATCTTTTTGGTCAAAGTATTACATAAGGAAGAAATGAGATATGATTAACTGATGGAGACCAGTGAAAGTGACAATATCTTTACGGGGAAGGGATGAGTGATTAATGAGACCTGTGGGGGGTAAAAAATAAAGGTCTGATTTTATGTCTCAAATTCGCTCAAAGTGTTGCACAAGGAAGACATTAGATGCAATAAAATATGAAGGAATTTGGCAGCACCTTAAAATCTGCCCCCAAAAAACCTAACCTTCCCCATTCTTCAGGACTTCAGCAGCAATAAGTATTGGGATAAGGAAGAAATGCAGTTTACAGCATGAATTAAAGTATAACTAAAGGTATTTTTTTCTAGCTTTGGATAGAGTGGAGATGAATTAGAACAGCTGTCAGTTTTTATTGCTGTCAGTGCCCCTGTTATGGAGATTCACCCTCTCTATTTATCCTGTTTACCATTATAATTGAAAGTGAAAGTAAAAGAAAATCCCAAATTTTGGGTTGCCCCAGAAAGGTAACAGAGGGGAACTCTTCCAATAGTAACACTAGTTCTGGTTACATGGGGATCCCCAAGAGATTCCATTAATTTGCAGGGATTTCCTCTAATTTTCTGTTTTGCCTATAGAACAGGAAGTGAAGATAAATCTCCCCATTGGGAAAAAGAGTGGAAAAATAAACCATACAGAGATTATCACCCTCCCTTTCTCCATCCAAAATGAAAAAAAAAGTTTTGCCTATAGTTCTACTTTAAGGCTGGATTAGGTTTGAGTGTCAGCGTGACCTTGCCATATGTGTACCATGTGACCATATGAATAAAGCCTGGATCCTTCTGAGGAATCCTTGGTGTGCTGATGACATCGCTACCCTTCTGACTGTAGTGAGGGCAGACAACTGGATCCCCTGAAAATGGGGGAGACCAGTGGAAATGAAAAAGCTTTTGTCTGTATGGGAAAGTGATGGGTGACTAGTAAGGCCCATGTGGGTAAAGTGGAAAGGTTCATTTTTATATATAAAAGTTCTTTTGCTCAAAGTGACAAATAAGAAAAGAGATGTGATAAATTAAACAGGAGTATGGCAGAACCTTAAAAATTGTCTCCACAGGTTTTTACCCTTCCCTTTCTTTAGGACTTGAGCAACAAAATATATTGGACTTAGGTAGAAAGGCACTTTATTGCCTGAAATAGGTCTGGATTACAGTCAAGTGTCAATGTGATCTGACTGGTAACCTGGGCATGTTCTGTACACTGTTGGCGATCAGAACTCTTAGAGAAATGTCACTCTGGAACTGGTGGATATCAGTGGTAGTGACAATGCTTTTGTCTTTTCGGGGAAGTGATAGGTGATTAGTAAGGCCTATAGCAGGGGTAGGCAACCTGCGGCCCTTCAGCTGTTGTGAAACTACATTTCACATGAGGCATTGCAAGGCTGGCAGTTACAATTACTCCCAGAGGCATGATGGGACTTGTAGTTCTACAACAGCTGGAGGGCCACAGGTTGCCTACCCCTGACCTATAGGGTAAACAGTATATGTTCATTTTTATATTTTAAAGAAGTACAGCCAAAGCTCGTTTGCTGTGGTTTACAGGAGTGCAGTTCGTTCTGCATTCCTGTGACCCATTTTCAGCAGACAGCAGGCTGAAGTTCACTGTGGGCTGACATCACAGGACTGGTCCAGGCTCGGGAAGGATCACAACCATATAGTCATGATCCGCCTACATGCCTGGACTGGCACCCAGCTCAGCCTCTCAGAGAGCCACTGAGAGCCTGAGTGGGCTGCTCCCGCTCCCTGCACAGCAAAGCACTCCAGTGAGCGCAGGAGAAGGGGGGCAGAGTAGAAAGGTGGTAACTGACAGTCACCAGCTCTCTGCTCATGGAGCTGTGAGAACCGAGTGATCGGTGGTGTTTGATCGCTCATTTCTCAGTGTTAGGGCCTGCGGGGGACTGATGCAGCATCGCACCGATGCTGCATCCATCTAGGTAAGTATGATACTAGAAAAAACACAAATCCCATACTTCTATTTTAACATCTTTTTGGTCAAAGTATTGCATGAGGAACAAATTAGATGGGTTGAACTGGTGGGGACTAATAGAAGTGACAATGTTTTTACAGGGAAGGAATGGGTGATTAGTAAGGCCTGTGATTTTACGGAGAAGGAATGGGTGACTAATAAGGCTTGTGAGGGTAAAAATTAAAGGTCTAAGTTAATGGCTCATCATAACTGTGTTTAAAGTATTACATAAGGAAAAAATGAGATGCAATACAATATGGAGGAGTTTTATAGCACCCTAAAATTTGCCTTCAAACATCCCAACCCTCCCCATTCTTCAGGACTTGAGTAACAATATATGTTGGAATAAGGAAGTAATGCACATTATAGCTTTAATTAAAACTATTATTATATAGCTTGAATTAAAGCTAGATTAGGGCTGAGTGTCAACAAGACCTGACTGTAGAGAGGGCAGCCAACTGGATCCCACTGAAACTGGTGGAGACCAGTGGAAGTGATAGTTCTTTTTCTTTACTCTAACTGTTTTTTAATCCTTCCAAAATATTGGACTATGGCATGAGCTGGATTCCCCTTTTAATATTTTACTTGGTCAGCACAATGCTATCCACCGCCTCATCAAGTTCATTTGTGTTTGATGAACAGGCATATTTTAGCTAGACTTTGTATTGTGCTATAGCATCTCTTTCAAGTGTGTAATAACCCTCTCTATCTGACCGATGTCCCAGAAAGATAGCTATTTCGGGAGGCAGATATTTGTTGCTAATGAAAAGCTAATAGCAGACATTTTTTAAGAGCAGAAGAACTTTTAGCCATGGCCATCAACAAGCACATAATCTAGCACCTTAAGGAGTCTTTGCGTACTATAAAAACTGCCTCCATTTAATTTCTGTCTTTTCATTCTCACCTGGGAATAAAGACATTACAAGGGGCGATATTACGCACCCTCCAAAGACACTTTTGTTCCTTGTTTAAATGACCTGTTTTTTAGTTTGAAGCCAAAATACATATCTTTATCTTCTCCCTATTACCGAGATTGACTGTTACTTTCCGATGCAGGCAAATTGCATTATTATCTGTGTCCTGTCTTTAGGAAATCATTGAATTTGTAGGGCCACTTGCGGAAAATATGTTTTTCAATGGCTGGGAACATCAATACTTGTCACTCTTGTGGGAATGGAATTTAAGCCTCTAACATAACAAAAGGAAACAAGGAAGATTTAATCAGAGTTGGATAGATAAATGCGGAGACGCCAGCCACTGAACGATTTCTGCTTGAGCACCCAGTTCTAAAAGCTGAACTCCAGGTTACAAACAAAAACACCAGTTAAAATGGCTGTGTACTTTTTAAAGAGACCCTGTCACCAGTATTTTAAATGCTTACTTGCAGCATTTTCCCTTTCCATAAATTTGTTTTTTAATTGCTTTCAATATGTCTTTGAACTTGATATTAAATGTGACTACTCAAGAAGAGTTAGTTCCCTAGCTTAGCCCCCCCCCCCCCTTGCTCAGCATAGCCCTTTCCTCCTCTACAAGTGTCTAATTACTGTGAGTGTGCTGACCGTGCTCCTCTGCCCCTGCCCATAACCTCCCTACATTACCTTCAATGTTACTGCTGGGGGGAGAAGAGTAATACTGTAGAACACATGTATCAAACACAAGGCCCAGGGGCCAAATCCAGCCCTCCAGGCCATTTCGTGTGGCCTTCTCACCCCTCCTGCAGCTGTGGCAACCCTCTCATTCTTGCCCTCACCTTGTCTCATCTGTTAGCATCAGAGAGGAGGACAGAACTCCTCCACCAGATCCTGAACTTTTCCATGCAGCCATTGCATTGTGTTGTTGAGTAGTAAAGCATGCTGTGTTAAGCATGGCTTTATTTTGAAGAGATTTTACAGAAAGCATTTAACACTTAGCCCCCTTTAACTCTAAAACTATTTCATAAATTTAACTTTTTATACCCAATCACTCCTTTGCTCCCATTCCCTAAACATTTTAATCATTAACACAAATTTTAAAGGCTTAGTTCACCTTTCTGGCCATGGTTCATGTTATACCCATATTTAGTGTTGTAACACCTTCCAAGATAGGTTGCTACGAAAACCAGATACATTTAGTTCTTTTTGGCTCCAGTGTAATCGTTGGGGCAGCTTGTGATTGCTTTGGGCTGTTCTGGGCTCCACTGGTTGCGGGTTTGATTATTTCCCCCTGCCTTCTGGTGGATTCTAGATTGTTGTGGGCTGGAAGAGGCAGATCCACAGCCTTGATATTTATGTGGTCTCAGCTAGTCCCTGAGGGAGGATGCTCAGTAGGTGGATGGGAGAGTATAAATAGTCTGGAGCTTGGGCAGCATGGAGTTCTTTTGTGCAGGAGGAGAAATTCTCAGCCAGCTTCATCAAGGTCCCAGCTATGCTAAAGCTGGGGGGGGCCTGTTTGCTGAGAATCTCTGAAGCCGAGCAAGGGATTTCACTGAGATTACTGTCTGAAAAGTTCAATAGGGAAATGTATATCTGTTATTGGAAATATCTGTTATTGGAAGGTCTCATCCAATTTTCCAGGGACATTGTGAGCACAGACCTGAGTGCAGGATCCAAGGAACTGTTGCTGCTGCCTAAGAGCTGTCCTAAGGAATAGCACCAAGGTGAAGAGTGTCCTTTCTTTGCTGATCAGAGTTAATGAAGTATCCCACAGCTCCCTATGCCATATCCAAGTTTATTCAGCAATACATTTGAGAAAAAGTAATCTCTAGACTGTTCATTGAGCCCGAGAGTGTGACTGTTGCTGTGTGCCTATCTGCCGCTGTACTAATTTGAGAGAGGAACCTGTGGCAAATCAGTGCCAATTACAGGAGTGAACGCTACAGTGTGTAACATAATACATGGTAATGTTCCTAAATCTCCCACCCCAAACTGCCCCTATTACTTAAGATGCTTATCTGTGCTGATATCTGTTTTGTTTAAAATTCAATTGAATTCAATGGAAACACAACAAGTCCCGTCTTCTATTGCAGCCGGGGGACTTGCACATCACGCTGGCATGAGTACGGTGACATTGCTGCACTTGAAGTTTATTTTATATTTCCTCCTATACCATAATGGTAGGTCTGTATCTCTGTACAAACCTGGGTCTGTAATGTAAACAATGCAGGGGTCTCTGCATTGCACCCTTGATGCATCGACTGCAGCTACACATTTAATAAATGCACTTTTGTTTATTTTTTTTAATGTTGGTGCTTTTGCTACATTCCCCCCCCCCCCCCTCCCCTAGCTCCACCTTCACGTCATCCAGTTATCTGGTCAAGCAAGATAATGCTCTTTAGACTGCACAGTCACTTGTCAAAATCTTCTTTGCCAGGCCCATTTATTCCTATGGACTTCTGAGTATGTGCTTGTACTCAAGACTAACTCTCCATAGGTAGGACTCCTACCAAGTCTATAACTAAACCTGAAAGTGAAATAAACACTAGGGACCAGTTCACACCAGGAATTCCTGTACAATTTGAGTACAGTGCGTTTTCACCCATTCATTTGAATAGTAGAATTGAAAAGTAGTGTTTCCATTGAAGAGTACTGTTAATACTACAGCATACAAGAACCTTTTGGATAATATATGATGTAGCATCTAGGCACTAGCATTGATGCTGGCAGGTTACATCCTTGCTCATTCACTGCAGGCCAACAGCTAGGTCTGCAATGTAGATGTGCTGATATGCAGCGTGAATTACTGGGACTGGAGCCAAGGTTTGGTATGTAGGGTTCCCTGCTGGCCTAGAGCTAGGTCTGCAATGTAAAAGTGCTGATGTGCAGGTTGAGTTACTGAGACTTGGACGGAGGCTTGGAGTGCAGAGGGGCTTATGGAGAAACTGGTTGCAGGCAGTATTACATTTAGAAGCATTGTGTTGGGTAGTAATCTTTCACGGTAGGACCTTGCTGTTTAGCCTGTGAAGGACTGTGGTTTGTGAGTGACAAAGGGTTGTGAAGAAGCTGCGTGTATTCTTTTTATTGAGATTGTGGGGTAAGGAGGGCACACGTTTACACTGTTGCCAGTCTCATTAAGGCATGATTTGATATGTTTGGTTGGGACTTGATTGGCCTGTAAAGAGCTATGACTTCAAGGCCAATGAACGCCTTTGGAATAAATCTCAAAACCAATTGGGAGCCGGTCTTCTCAACCAACATCAACACCTGACTTCACAAATGCCCCATAAATTCCCCCATACACAAATATTTTTGAGACCTTTCCAGAAGACTTAAGACTGCTGTAGCCACAAATGGGTGCCAACTCTGTATTAATGTCCATGGTTTTGGAATTAAATATCCAAAAAGGTTATATAGACCTGATGATCAGGTGTCCACAAGCAGTTGACCATATAGTTTATCAATGGCTTCACCTTTTCCTCATAATTTTAAAATAAAACTCAAGACTGGTAAAATTCCAGTTCATTTTTCTGAAGTAAGAAAATAATCACGTTTCCGTTTGGATTCTGTGGGCAGCGCCGCTATTTCTCTTCCAAATGAGCTCCACTGTGATAATAGATTAAAATTCTGCTGAACATCGTAGTGCGAAACAGGTGCATTTCCTGGGTAATTACAATAAAATTTCAATTCTTTCTTTTGTTAATCACCGTTATGTAGTCAGCGAGCACATATGGATTTTGCTGATATACAAATCTTATCTTTAACTATCAAGAGAGCTTCATTTGACTGTTGAAATTAATTACCTTTCTCCCTTCATACAGGCTATTTTCCATTTCTCTACATGCCAAGACCTTTCCTCTCTTTTCTGCGTAATAACGTGAGGATTAAGTCACTGATCTTTTATTCCATTCCCCTGTGGACTTTCTAGAAATCAGTGTATGATATCACACGAACACAATGAGAAGTGCTACTCATTTATCCATTCTGTCAGAGGAGCTTTAGTGAAATGTCCAGCCTTCCAATGCTCTTAAAGGAAATAACAAGAAGAAAAAAAAATAAATTAAAAAAATGTAAAAAATGAAATTGCTTGGGCAGCCAAAACTTTTCATTTCTAGTTTTGGTTAGTGTAAGTGTTGGAGCCCTTGAGAAATTTTTATTGCTGCCTGTGGTTCCATTAGATCAACATTTTTAACATGGAGGAATCCTTAAAATACCTTTCTGGTCTTAGGGAACCCCAGCTGATAATTACTCTATCTACAGCTCATGGTATATTAACGTGATGGTAGAGAGGAACAATGCTCAAACAGTAAGGGTTAGTAGAAAGAATCCCCCTTTATAGATAAAAAGATTATTGGTGTCAGTAGCTCCTCAACTGAGAGGAAGAAGTTGCTCATTGTTCAAGGAACCCTCAGCAAGCTCTGGAAGAACCCCAGGGCTCTGTGGAACCCTAGATGAGAGTGGCTAAATTAGATAATTCACCTCTCTGTCAAGGTGATAAGAGATTCATCAGACTGTAAGTGAGGAAAAGGCTCCATTCACATTTGCAAATTGGGACATCAACATGCGAGAACCCCAGTGGGGGTTCCAGGTGATTAGATGCATCCCAAAGCTCAAACACTGAGCTTAAAACGCCTGAAACTGCTGGGGGAAGAGGTAGGGGAGGAGATTTGTCCTGATAATGTGCATGTCATTCAAGAAAGTTGGCAACTATGGGTGATTAGGGTGTGTGCACGCCTATGAGAGGCTGCCAGATCCTACAGCTAATTGTGGCTGTTCACATGCAATCACTCATGTGCGTGATCAGCAGTGGACATATGAAGGGAGAGAGAATTTATTTATTGTTACAGTCAAATGAAGCTCTCTTGATAGTTAAAGATAGAATATCCATATGTGCTTGCTGACTACATAACAGAATTAACAAAAGAAAGAACTGAAATTGTATTGTAATTACCCAGGGAATGCACCTGTTTCACTCTATGATGTTCAGCAGAATTTGAATCTATTATCACACAGGAGCTCATTTGAAAAGGAAATTACCGCTGCTTGCATGTAATCTCTCATGGAGTGAATACCAGTGGGTAATCGTCCCTGGACGCAGACAGTCTGCGTCCAGAGCTGATCACCCACAGGTAATTGCTCCATGAATGATGGCTGCGATTAGCTTCTGGAGTTATAGACTTCCATTGATTGCAATGGGGCTGCCTCCCACATATAATCACTGGGAACCCCACTGGGATTCTTGCACATAATCGGTGATGGTCCCATTCTCAAGTGTGAATAGGGCCTTTCCCTCACTTCTAGCCTGGGACCAAAATCTACAACAGGGAAACAGAGATAAAAATCTAAGTAGAAACAAACAGAAGTGCTATATCTTTGATTATTAGTATCCAGTGTTATGAAGGACCATCTCATCAATCAAGCTAACTTGTTTGGCTAGGTTGCTCACAAAACAACCCCAAAGGAGGGGGGATCTCAAGAAATGTCCAATTGTACATTAAGCATAAGGATCACTATACGATTGGTCAGAGAATCCAAAGCAGTATTTTATTAAATAAGCAATAAAAAGAAAGTCAACACATTTCGGGGGTTCAGGCATTCCCCCTTCATCAGGGCCTGTGTGTCGTATATTCTGGATTCAGATGAATAGGAACAAATGTTATATACTACAGCCTGCGTTACAGACACTTACAGTTTTGTGCAGTGTGAAGTTCAGACATATTTGTGATTATACAATACATAAGCCCTGATGAAGGAACACAATGGATTCTTTATTGATTATAAATAAAATATTGCTTTGGACTTGATGTGGCGCTTGTTCTGCTTTCTGTATAGTTAGAAATACAAATCTGACAGGGGTTCTAACCTTCCTTTACTCTACAGAAAAAGCATTTCTTCTTTTTTTTTTTTGCGTAATCAGAACAGCCAACACAAAATAAATCTTTTGATATGTTAATAAATCCTGTACCTGGGAATGACCCTACAATTGTGGGCCATATTGAAGATTTGGGTTGTATAACAAGAGATGATATTTTGGGGAGTAGACACAGTTGGCCAGATAAAAGGGACCCAGAAGATCTGAAGACATGGATGGTGCTTAAAGCAGTAGTAAACCCATCCATTTAACAGCTTAAAAGCTAGCATGTGTCGGAAATGTAATTCTCCCATTGGTTGTGCTCTAAACCAAACTGTCAAACCATCCAATGGCTGGTGTCATAGCTGATCACATGTGCAAGATGGCAGCTTCCTTGGCTGAAAATGATAGGAGGGTTTACTACCACCTTAAAACAAAGGGTGACTGTTTCCGTATTTTATATATTTTCTTGCACAAAAATGTGTTCAACATTTTTTGTGCATGTATGCTCCTATACACAATGTTATTATTATTATTTTTTAATATGCAATTGTTGTTGTTGTGTTACGATTTTGCTGACAACCACCAAGAATCAATAGGATAATTGTATTATATAATATTCATGTTTACTTTTACATGTGTGTTATCGGTAATATTTTCTTATTTAGAAATAGTTTGCATTTTGATATAGAGCCAGCAGGTGGAACTGTAGGTTCTTTTCTGTGTTTTCCAGGTTGCTCTTACTTACTTTAACAAAAAAAAATAATATATATTTTTTTTTTACAAAGTTCAATAGGTCAAGCTCATATGTACACAGTTATTTTATGATCTCTTTGCCAGGTTTTGGCATTTTTGATATTCTGAGGCAGACCAATGGGATAATTTACACATGTAATTAATCTGATCTGCCTATTGTGTTGCCTTATGCTTGTGCAGGGCATCTGTTGTGTTCAATATCCAGTGTACACATTTTGCTGGAAGTCATGTTGTCCATCTGTAGATGCCTATAGTTATCTCTACAGGAGTGCATAGAGGACAGCATCAGCAACAAAAAAAAATGCATTCAATCGATGATTTTCTCAATGTATTGTTCTTGTAAAAAATGTATTACGGAGTAGTTAAGGGCCCTGTTTTTTTTTTTTTTGCTATCTGTTTCCCGTCCAGTGTGAAGATGTTGGTTACTTTTTGTTTTGCAGACCCAACAGGAAGTGAGGGGAAATTTCACCAAAGTAAAGGGAGGCCTCTTTTGGATAGTTGCCACTGGAACAGGAACAGTATCTACACTAAAATATTTTTCCACCATTCCTATTCATGTGACAACTCAATGTTTTGGGCTTTCCCTGCAGTTCTGTCCCAGTGATTACCAGGACAAAAAAAAAAGAACCGCATCCCCCCAATAGAGACTGACAGGTTTCCTTCATTACTCTTGTTAAAAAAAAATGTTTTGGCTTTAGATTTAGTTTTAACTCCATCATTACTTATTGACATATTCTAATAGTTAACAGTTTGCCACCCAACCACATAACATCTTCTGTGGCAGTTTCTCAGTTTCTCAGCAGGTTTCAGCCAATGATATTGGCTGAAACCTGCTGATTGGCTGTGGACAAATCACAGCAGAGTTCTGTGTTTACAAACAAAGAACTCTGTACACAGAGAGAGATCTGGCTGTTTCTTCTCCCTTAAATCAAATTGAACTTCAGGGAGAAAAAGCAGTCAGATCTCTGAGTAGAATCAGCACACATTACACATTGTCAGGCACATAGTTAACCCTTAATTCCCCCTTGATGTCAACCCCTTCCCAGCCAGTGTCATTATTGCAGTGTACAGTATTAGTGTTACTGACATGTTAGTGTCAGTGTGCCTCCCAGTTAGTATCTGTTACCGCCAGATTGCCCACCACACTATCACTGTCACGCTATAGGTCGCTGATCACCACCATTACAAGTATAGCTTCAATAGCTGCGTAAATTCCACTGACATGTTAATGTTGGTGTGCCTCCCAGTCAGTGTCTGTTAGCGCCAGATTGCCCGCCACACTATCACAGTATACACTATCACACTATAAGTTTCTGATCACTGCCATTAGAAGTATAGCTTCTATAGTGTAAATTCCACTATATATACCATAGTTTGTAGACGCTAAACCTTTCACCCAAACCAATGAATATACACTTATTATGATTTTTTGTTACCAAAGACATGTAGCAGAATACATTTTGGCCTAACTTGATGAAGAAATTTGATTTGATTGGATATGTTTTATAACAGAAAGTAGAACATATTACTTTTTTTTCATTTATATAATAAAAAAAAATCCAGTGGTGAATATCACCAAAAGAAAGCTCTATTTGTGTGAAAAAAAATTATATAAATTTTGTTTGGGTACACACAGTTGCCATTTAAAGTAGCACAGTGCTAATAGTAAAAAACGCACGGTCATGAAGGGGGTAAAACATACTAGAGGTCAAGTGGATAAATCAGTTTAATGTTTATTTACAAGAGAACCCAGGCTCATTTTAGAGCATGGCTGCGGTGGGGCATGTGGCCACACTGCTAAAGGTGTTTAGGCACAGCCACTGATTGGTTGGCTCTGTCTTTGTGTCATTCCTTCACATATATAGTTGTGTAAAAATTAATGGAAACAAGGAAAAAAGTTCATGTGTATATATATTTAGTGTATAGTATCCTTCTTTGGGGCACCCGACACTGTCACAATTACTCCTGGAAAACCGTGATACACCCGTCATGCACTGTGCACTTCCACCAGGTAAGTAAAAGGTACTCTTACCAGAGATAAGAGGGATATGCGCATAAGAGTTGGTCTTAGAGGGACCATCCACTAGACCTCACTGTATGGTTCAGATTCCAACGTCTGCCAGGAGCTTGAGGGTCCACACCCAGATGCCAGAATACAATACCACCGTACAGCAGCGTGCTTGAACGTTCCCAGTAGGAGGCTCACTGGCTCACTGGCATGGGATGCTCTGTAAGCTGATGACTGAGCCAGTGAGCCTCCTACTGGGACCGTTCAAGCACGCTGCTGTACGGTGGTATTGTATTCCGGCATCTGGGTGTGGACCCTCCAGCTCCTGGCAGACGTTGGAATCGGAACCATAAAGTGAGGTCTAGTGGATGGTCCCTCTAAGACCAACTCTTATGCGCATATCCCTCTTATCTCTGGCACGCTGCTGTACGGTGGTACTGTATTCTGGTATCTGGGTGTGGACCCTCAAGCTCCTGGCAGCCGTTGGAATCGGAACTATACAGTGAGGTCTAGTGGATGGTCCCTCTAAGACCAACTCTTATGCGCATATCCCTCTTATCTCTGGTAAGAGTACCTTTTACTTACCTGGTGGAAGTGCACAGTGCATGAAGGGTGTATCACGGTTTTCCAGGAGTAATTGTCACAGTGTCGGGTGCCCCAAAGGGGTGAAGGATACTATACACTAAATATATATACACATGAACTTTTTTCCTTGTTTCCATTAATTTTTACACAACTATATATGGACTCACTAATTTTTGTGATCACAGCATTGCAATATATGGGGTATACTGTTTAGCGCTACACTTTACTGGTAAGTAGCTGCTTAGAGAGGTATTGTAGCTCAGGGTTCACTAAATGGCGGACCGCGGTCTGTGCCCGGACCGAGCAAGAGTCCTGTCCGGACCGTGGCCGTGCCACTTGTTATAAGCCTGAGTGTTCTCTCTCTGGTCTCCCGTCTGTCGCTATCATATTCACAAAAGGCGGGATCCGGGAGGCGCTGCAGATTGGGAGTCTTTTCATATTAACAAGCCGGTAATGACCCGTGTGTTAATATCATAAGTTGGGCAGCTCCCGCCCTCTGTACCGATCTACAGCTCCTCACAGCCCTGCCTTTTCTGAATATAATAACAGCAGCCAGGCGGGAGACCTGAGAGAGAACACACGCAGATGCTATGAATGCAGCGATACAGAGAGAAGTGTCAGTGAGTTCCTCTGGTCACCACTCACATTGGGACTCGTACAGTTTTGTTGGCAGATATCCCCCCAATACACTCCTCACACCTCCTCACCCCCCCCCCCGATCCCTATTTCCAGCAATTGATCAATTCTATCTCTGGATCGCTCTGCTCCTGCTTCGTGTCTGGTGGTGCCATCCACTGACTGCATATTTTCTCTGTATGGGGGGCTCTGGGGCTCCTCTCTAATTAGTTGCTGTATTGGGGGTGGGCTCTGTGTCTTTTATCTAATTAGTTGCTGTATGGGGGCTCCTCTCCAATTAGTTTCTATATGGGAAGGGAGGCTCCTCTCCAATTGCTGTATGGGGGGGCTCTGGGACTCCTCTCCATTTAGTTTCTGTATGGTGGGAGCTCTGGGGCTTCTCTCTAATTGCTCTATGGGGGGGGCTCTGGGTCTCCTCT
>BLSH010048212.1:989094-1005721 GCA_018402905.1 Glandirana rugosa | reverse complement strand
GGCTCTGGGGCCTCTCTCTAATTGCTCTATGGGTCTCCTCTCCAATTAGTTGTTTTATTGGGTGGTGGGCTCTGGGGCTTCTCTCTAATTAGTTGCTGTATGTAAAATGACACACACTGATGTAAAACGGGGCTGTGAAATGCTATAGCGCAGCCATAAACATTCGGACCTCTGGTGGAAGAAGATTTTGCTTCCATAAATTTTAATTCAAGACTCCTGGTCTAGCTGATAAGGCAGTTGGGCAGGAGGATTAAAATAACTAAACAAAACTATACATATGGTTTACTTTTCAGCATACAGATAAGAAAAATAATTATTAATACAACCATAAAAGTGTATCTAAACCCAAAAACAGAAATGTAATATGTTGCAGCTTTTCAATCCAATAGCTGCATTACTTTTCTGTTTTCATTGTTTTTTTTGTATTTATTTTTATCTGGTGATCCTGCCAGTAACTAAACACTTCCTGTTTAGAGTGGCTCTTCTATCTACGGAGGAGCAACAGAGACACCCTTGTACAGCAGCATTGCCTGGAGAGACTAGTATTTTGGGACAGAAGTTTTAACTAAATGAAAGCTGACCATTGTAAACACCCCTGTCAGTGCTACATTTTTGTCTCAGTTTTCTAATTTGACTTTTTGCTGCACAGCTTAGCCTGTTAAAGACAGCCCCAACCACTCAAAGGCTGTTTAGCAAATGGGTGCTGGCTCCAGTCAAGCCAGAGGAGCAGATGGCTTGCTTTGAGCCCCATACATATTTTTATTTATTTATTTCAGGTACTTATATAGTGCCGTCAATTTTACACAGCGATACATATGGGCCAAAATGCCGGTAGACATTGGCCGGTTCAATAAAAGCCGGCCAATATTCGGCCTGGGTTTATGGGAGCCGGTCCAACAGAAGCAGGCCATTTGGCTGGCTTCTGTCAGATGAGCATGCTTAAAAACCAGCAGCCAACCGCCTCCCAATCAGCTCCCTGATCGGGGTGCTCTGGTGGGGGGCCGCCTCCTGTCAGAACATGACAGCACAGTGGGGGGGGAGATCACCGTACTAACCTAGGATTGGGAAAAAACTCATAATGTGTACCAGGCTTTAGGTTGCAGAGGAAAGAGATTTGTTTTTGTCTGTTGAGATCTCATGATTGGTCTGTTAACAAAAGATAAAAAATAACAGTAGGATCAATAGGTAGAAAAAAAAAGAAAACATTTAATGTGAAGCAAATTATATAATTTCTTAAAAGAAAATCAGAAAGTCACCAGTAATGAAAGTGAAGAAAAATCCAAAATCTTTAGTTGTCTCCAAAACACAAATAGATACTAATAGTGGCATTAGGATGACAACGGTCTAAGAGGAGATTTTTCTAATTTTGCACAGATTTCTGCTTACTTCCTGTTGAATCTACAGAAAAGGATGGAAAATCCCCCAAAGGCAGAAAAAGAATGACCACTACAACCACAAAAGTGTATCTAAACCCAAAAACAAAAATGTGATATGATATACTGGAGCCAGAGTAGACATGGGCAATTCATTTCAGTCTGAATATTCGGACAATTTTTTTGTAATTTGGATGTATCCAAATCTCCAAATGAAATGTTAAGGAATTTAATTGAAATTCGTTTAATTTAGTTTCATATATTTGTTTTCTAACACACTCCAAATTTTCGGAAAAATTTTTTTGAAGCAAAGCACCTTGTCCCCATGTTGAGGGCATGTTACATTTCAGCTGTCAGCGGGGAAGCCTGCTGATAGCTGATGAGTCATCAGTTGTTAAGGACGTGGCGGCCGTCTTCCCAGCCGTCTCCTTAACCACTTGCCGACCGCCGATCGGCATCTGACGGCGGCAAAGTGGTTAGTTCCCGCAAAACGCCGTCATACGCTGCGGGAACGTGCGCGCGCCACCGGAGGCGCGCCCGCACGCTCATTGTGTTCGGGGAGGGCCAGGGAGCGGGTGCGGCTGCTTCGATTGCCGCGGGCTACCCGCGATGGCCCCCCCGGAGCGAAGGAGCGGAGGTCCGTGTATGTGAACACGGACCTCCGCTCTGTGTGAGGGGGAAGGGCTGTGATCACAGCCTTCCTCTACACGGAAGCTGTGACCACTTCCCTTCCCCAGCTAGGGCAGTCCCCCCACAGTTAGAACACGCCCAGGGAACATAGTTAACCCTTAGAGCGCCCCCTGCAGGTTAACCCCTTCACTGCCAATGGCATTTACACAGTAATCAGTGCATTTTTATAGCACTGATCGCTGTATAAATGCCAATGGTCCCAAAAAAGTGTCAAAATGGTCCGACAGGTCCGCTGAAATATCATAGTACCGCAAAAAATCGCAGATTGCCGCCATTACTAGTAAAAAAAAATAAATAAATAAAAACCCCAAAAATTAATTCTCATCATCCGTAAACGCGACCACTTTTGCGCAAACCAATCAATAAACGCCGATTGTGATTTTTTTTTTATCGCAAATATGAGGAAGAATATAAATCGGCCAAAAACGGTGAAAAAAAATGTTTTTTTATATATTTTTTTTGGATTTGTATTTTAGCAAAAAGTAAGAAATTTGGTTTTTTTTGCGAAATTGTTGCTCTTCTTTTGTTTATAGCGGCGATCAGAAATGACACAGCGGTGATCAAATACCACCAAAAGAAAGCTCTATATGTGGGAAAAAAAGGACGCAAATTTTGTTTGGGTACAACGTCGCACGACCGCGCAATTGTCAGTTAAAGCGACGCAGCGCTGAATCGCAAAAAGGGCTCCGGTCCTAAAGCTGGAAATCCTTCCGGGGCTGAAGTGGTTAACAACCAACTATTCTTCAAACAGAATTCAAATCAGTTGTTCATTTTTAATCCCATCCGAATTTGAATAGTTTCAAAAATTTGTAATTCCTTCGAAAATGAATAAACAAAATGAAATTAAATGAATTTTGAAATAAATCAATGAAACAAAATTATTAACGTAACTAATCTATCCGAAACTAAACATGCATGTCTAAGCCAGAGGAGTCACCACTAATGAAAGTGAAGAAAAATCCAAAATCTGCAATTGTCACCAAAACAAAAATAGACATTTCCAATGGCATTAGGATGACAACTAAGAGGAGATTTTTTTTTTTTTTTTAATTATGGACATTTTTTTCGATTACTTCATGTTGAAGCTACAGCAAATGAAGGAAAATCTCTTCAATGGCAAAAAAAAAAAAAACAAACAAAAAAAAAGAAAAATGTTATGTGTAGATAGCTACATGCACAGGTATATAGTTAATCCATATCTAAAGCCAAACCTTTTTTTTTTTTTGGATAGAGTAGTGAATGGTTTAATCGACCATTCAACCATTTCCTACTCCATCCAAAATAATAATAATAAAAAAAGGTTTGGCTTTAGATATCGATTATCTATATAACAGTACATGTAGCTATCTACAGATAACATTTTTAAAAAGTTTACTTTTTTTTAGTTTTATTTTTATCGGCGTTCTATTTTAAGCACATTTGGCAGCCTAGGCAACCCTACAGCAGCTGTGGATTTCTCACTGGCATGTTTAAGCCACATCCGCTACCCACCAGGGCCTGAAACTCGTTAATTTTTACTGCTCACTAATAGCAGAGTGATGTCTCAGTAAGGATTAGGCTGGTTGTGACCCTCTAAGGAAAGAAATGACACAAATTATCTAATTGTCCCCCGGTAGGTGGCTCATTTTCGGTGAGCTATAAAGTGTGATGGTCGCCCTGCTCTCAGCTAAGGCTCCTAATGCACTTATAGACTGGTGAGTGCTCTCCAGGGGCTATTTAGACTATATGCGAAATTTGTGTCAAGTCAATCAGTGACCTGTGCAAATTCACTGAGGAAGTATAAAAAGTGAAGGGTTACGTTAACCAGAGCAGATAATTCCTCATCCTGAAAACATCAAATCCCCCCCCTTTCACTTCTGTCTCACAAGGTGAAAAGAACAAGTTAGATGAAGAAACTTTGTTCCATTCTGATGAGTAGAATTTATTTACAGTGTTTTGCCAAAAATAAATGTAATGTATAAATCTGCCATACAAGTCATTTAAAATTTATTGCTGTGGAGAGGAAGCAATAGTTCTCAGTGAGCAGATATTCTGAGTTACACTTGAAACATTTACCTTAGAGATTTTTTTTATTTTTTTTATGTGACCTTCCCATTTATTGTGTGGTTGATATTTTTTTTTTTATTATTATTATTTTTATAATTTTATAATTTTTTAATAGTGCAGAATTGTAAACAATAATATTATAAATATTTATTTATAATTTTATATATTATTATTATTTTTGTTATAATACAGGATTTATATGGCGCCGATAGTTTGCGCAGCGCTTTACAAAATTAGGGCAGATGGTACAATTACAATACAATTCAATTCAATACAAGAGGAATAAGAGGGCCCTGCTCGTTAGAGCCTATATTTTTTTTTAATATTGTAATTTAATATGTTACTGTACTAAAAAAAAAAAAAAAAAAATTAAATATTTCAAAATAACTTCTTTTATAGTGATCTGGTGTTTGATTTGCCCATCTCTTAGCAATTTAGTGGAAAATACCAAGTGCCCTTCCTGGAACAGAGTGGCAATGGTATTCTTGGGCTCCAACTGCCATGGTAGCTTTGTCAGTGCTGCATGGCGTGCTCTTTAGCTTTCGTTTGCAAGGCTAAGTCATGGTTATCCATGCCTACCTGGACTGAAGAGGGTTTGGTGGCTTTATAGAAGCTTAGAATAACTGGTGTTCATTTATATTAGAAGGGTGGCAGGCTGCCAAGTCCCAGCTGCCACAGCTAATTGAAGACACAAAATCAGTGATTTCAGTGCTGTTGTGAGCTTTAGGCCCCTTTCACACTTATGCAACTTGTCCTGTGACTTGGGACCGCAAAGTCCCATGACAAGTCGTTCCCCATTATTTCTAATGAGTACCGTTCTTATCTGTATGACTTCAAAACGTGCCGACTTCAAAAGAGTCCCTGCATTACTTTGGCCCAAATTTGATGCAACTTGAGGTCCATAGACTTCAATGTTAAACCCTCAAAGTTGCATGTAAATTGCACCTGAATGATATAGATGTGATTTCTGTACTATTTCTGTACGACTTTGTAATATGTTTTCATTGTGCCAAAGTTGCAACAAAGTCGGACCAAAGTCGTAGTGATCCGAAATTGCGGTAAAATCACAGCAAAATTGCGGCAAAAAATGGCGGTAAAATCGCACAAGTGTCAAAGGGGCCTTAGGCTTCATGCACACTGTAGCTGCTAAATGGTCGTTTTTGGGTGTTTGGGCATTTTTTTAACAGCCCATAAACTCCCCTCTATGCTATCCTATGTGTCCATGCACACATGGACGTTTAAGCTCCATGCACACTGAAGCTGATAAACGATCATTTTTGGGCGTTTTTTTTAACAGCCCATAAACTCCCCTCTATGTTTTCCTATGTGTCCATGCACACATGGCGTTTATTGTCGTTTAGGAGCAGTGACGTTTATGGTCTGAATGCCCTTAAATCGCGTTCAAGAGTCGTTCTTTTGACCACAAAAAACGCTGGAAGCTTAAAAACGATCATAAATTCTCAAAAACGCTGATGCGCAAAAAGGCTTCAAAAATGCTGATAAAAGCTGAAAAACTCACTACAAAGCTACTGCTGTTTTTAGAGTGTTTTTTTAACGTCCAGTGTGTATAGAGCCTAATTGTCGTTTATCAGCAGTGGCGTTTATAGGCTGTTGTATGAACACCGTAAAATCACGTTCAAGAGTCATTCTTCTGACCACAAAAAACGTTGAAAGCTTAAAAAAGATCATAAATGCTCAAAAACACTCAAAAACGCTGATGGCCATAAATGTTAACGCTCAAAAACGCTAAAAAAATGCTGATAAAAGCTGAAAAACTCACTACAAAGCTACTGAGGTTTTTAGAACTTTTTTTAGGGTCCCGTGTGCATAGAGCCTTAAAGAGTAAGGCCGGCCATACATGGGTCCAATTTCGAAAGAATTCTCTTTCGAAAATCTTATCTAAGAATTTTTGTATGAATTTCGCACAATTAGTGGGCTGCAGCAACAGCCGATTTTCGCGCGGCAATCAAATTTGAGTAATCGGGCATGTTGGAAATTTTTTGAAAAAGGAACGATTTAATAATCGATGATGGGAGAATCGTGCAAGAAATGTAATAGGGAAAGAAATGCACATGAGTGCAAGAAAAGAGAAGTCCCGGGAATAAAAAAAGATTCCCGGCCACGAACATTCTTTTCTGTAGCAATATAAGGTGAAATTGAAGGCTTGGTTGGTCAAATTTCGAAAATCAATGGTGGCGTCATCGGGTCGCAAAACGCACAACATTTGTTTGAAATTTGACCGTGTATGGCCTGCCTAACTCCAATTTTGTTGAGAAAAAAACTTTCCCCTCTGGGTGATCTATGTACATTGCAAGGAATTTAATAAACTTTTTTGCAGATTCCTACCTTTTATTATTCTGAAAAATACCCTGTCTCTCCATGTGGAAAGTGTATCTATTGGGAGTGGTTTCATAATATCAAATGGGCTGCTGCACTTGCAAGGCTCCAATGAAGAAAGTGGTAGGGTCTGCATCCCTTTAGATGTGATTTCATATTGGGAGTATCTCACCAACAATTACATTTTTGTTGCAGGGAATGCTGGAAATCTGACTTGTACTTTAGTGCAAACTTCTGGGAGAATCAGTGAGCCAATCACACAAGCGAGAATTTATATTTCCGGGGGGCGTTCTGTGTACATTCTGCGTACAGAACACCTCCAGGTAGCCATATTGCATTTTACGGAAAATTACAGAGCTACAGATTGAAAAGGAAAGCTCATTTTTAATAACATTCCATTATGAAATTACTTGAGTCACAATTGTATACGCTATAATTTTTTTTTTTATTTGCTATTTTTTTCCCATGAAAGTTGAGTTACCTTTTAAATATGAATTCTCCATAATGCCTATAGCTATGTAGGTGAATAAGGGCTTGTTTTAATGTAAATATTTTAATTTGCATAGTTTGGGCACGTGTGCACTTCAACCACTTAAAGAGGAACTGCAGTCTGCTCACATCATTTTTAATAAAAATATATTTTCTGAAGCTTTCCTCCAATCACTTTGCATATTATTTTATATATACTGTGATTCTATACTTGCCAAATATGCTGCAGAAATCTCCCTCAACTAAGTCTGGCTGCAGCCATATTAACCGTGGGCAGCTGAAGCTGCTGCCTGTTCACATCCTGGATTTACACCGACACACCTCCAGCTCTGCAGCTTTCATTGGCCCTCTTATGACTCATTCCCCTTCCCTTCCTGGCAAACTCTCACAAGAATGAGAGAGAGAGCTGTGCATGATGGCATAAGCTTAGGCTAATGACCAGACAAGAAACAAGAAGTGGATTGTATAAGGTATTTACTGGCGGAAAAAAATGTTTTGCTATCCAAAGTTAAAACAATAAGGGCAAAAGATTTAATAGATGGAAAGTTAAAAGAATGACTGAATATCCACTTTAAGGACCGAGACTATTTCTGACACTTGTTATGTTAAAATCCTTTTTTCTGCTAGAAAATTACTTAGAGCCCCCAAACATTATATATTTTTTTCACAGACATCCTAGAGAATAAAATGGAGATCATTACAATACTTTATGTCACACCGTATTTGCGCAGCGGTCTTACAGACGCAATCTTTTTGGAAAAATTACACTTTTTTGGATAAAAAAATAAGAAAACAGTAAAGTTACCCCAATTTTTTTTCTATCATGTAAAAGATAGTTATGCAGAGTAAATTGATACCCAACATGTCACACTTCAAAATTGCGCCCGTTGGTAGAATGGCGACAAACTTTGGCACTTAAAAATCTCTATAGGTGGCGTTTAAAAATTTCTACCAATTTAGAGTTACAGAGGAGGTCAAGTGCTAGAATTATTTCTTTCACTCTAATGATCTCGGTGATACCTCACATGTTTGGTTTGAACACCATTTATATATGTGGGCGCGACTTCTCTAGGCATTCGCTTCTGCGTGCGAGCTCGGAGAGACGGGGCACTTTACATTTTTTTTTTTTTTTTTACTGTCCCCTTTAAACATTTTTTTTGGATCACTTTTATTCCTAGTACAAGGACTGTAAACATCCCTTGTAATAGAAAAAAAAACCATGACAGGTCCTCTTTAATGTGATATCTGGGGTCAAAATTACCTCAGATCTCACATTTACACTTCAAAGCAATAAAAAAAAGTATTTTTTTTCAGTAAAAAAAAAATTGTCCCTTTAAGGCCTTCCAAGGGCATAGAGTGAAGTGGGGGCCATCTTGCCCTCACTCGACTTCCTGCCCATCAGGCCACCGGACCGGATTGTTTCCATCGCTTCCACCGGCTCCGGTAAGCAGCGGAGATGGCGCAGATTTGGCAGGAGGGGCACCCCTCCCGCCACCCTTAAAAGTGATCTCATGGCAAATTCGCAGCTGAGACCACTTTTATGTGAAAGAGGATCGCCGACCGTGGATAGAAATACTTGGGTTATGACAGCTATCTGCTGCCATAACAATGGTATTCAATGCCAACGTAGCGACGTATATCCACGGTGGGCAGCAGGGGCATTGCTAGGTCTCCAAAAGATCTGGGGCTAGAGCCCATAGCAGCGAAGTAAAGAAAGTCATATGCTTGAGTATATATATATATATATATATATATATATATATAGAAATATAAATATTTTTACATATCTGAGTGCGGATCCCCCTTACATCAGGGTCCCCAGAGATCCTCCGCTTTGAATGCTGGGCAGGGAAGGAGTCGTGGCTGTGACATCACTGGTTGCTAGACACTAGGCAACACTAGCAACCAGTGACCAGGAGTAGAGTCAGGTGTAGGTGAGGGCGGTGCCAGAACCACTGCTACAACGGCTCAGTCTGCCCCTGCCTTCTGCATTCCGGACTGGGACATACCTGCTAATTGCAGAACTGCACCCACCCGGTAAGAAACTCGGGGCTATGGGCCCCAGACTCGGGGCTATAGCCCCAATAGCCACCCCCTAGCAACGCCCCTGGTGGGCAATCTAGCATACTAGCACATTATGAAATACTCACCTAAGAACTAAGCCCTTCCAGCGGCGCCCGTTCACCACTGAGAGGGCTGAATTCCTCTTTCATCCTTCTTCAGGGATCATGGGCCGGAAACCGCGATGACGTCACATGCGTGCGGGAACCCTCAGTTTCCGACAAGAAGCTGTGTTGAACCACTGCCTAAACCACTTTATGAGTAACTGAAGTGGCAAGGACACTACATTTCTGGCAAGATCAATGGGTAATTTCTGAAAATGAATGCAACCACCACGTCTAAGGACTGGTAAGCTGCAATGTGTTACATTAATATTCTTGAATGTAGATGCCCTAATATATATATATATATATATATATATATATATATATATATATATATATATATAAAGTTTTGGATAAGTGGGAAGTGTGAAAACAACTTTTGGGTTTTTTGGGTTTTTATTGTTTTTGTGTTCCCTCTGTTTTGGGTGACAGTGGTCACCCAGACAGAAAGCCAAAATTGTTAGAAGTGTCACCTGAACAGAAATCAGAGAGGGCATCTTCTTCCAATGGGACAATTATTCTCTAAAGCTAAGAAAACATTTTGACTTTAGATATACTTTTTTTTTTAACAATAAACGTTATTAGAGTTTTTTATCCAGTATGCAGAGTCAACAGGGGTAGACAGGAAATAAAGATACAGCACTGCGTCGTTTTAACTGACAATTGCGCGGTCGTGCGACCTTGTACACAAACAAAATTGACGTCCTTTTTTTCCCACAAATAGAGCTTCCTTTTGACGGTATTTGATCACCTCTGTGGTTTTTATTTTTTGCACTATAAACAAACAAAAAGCGACAATTTTGAAAAAAAAAAAAAAAAGTATTCATCAGTTTAAGCCAAAATGTATTCTTCTACATATTTTTGGTAAATAAAAGTGGTTATTGATGCAAAAGTTATCGCGTCTACAAACTATGAGAATTGATTTATGGCATTTTTATTTATTTTTTTTTTATTGGTAATGGCGGCGATCTGTGATTTTTATTGGGAGTGTGATTTTGCCATGGACAGATCGGACACTTTTAGCACATTTTTGGGACCATTGACATTTATACAGCAATCAGAGCTAAAAACATCCACTGATTACTGTGTAAATGTCATTGGCAGGGAAGGGGTTAACACTAAGGGGGCGATCAAAATGTTAAATGTGTTCCCTCAGCGTGTTCTAACTGTGTGGGGGCGTGGCTAACAGGGGCATGACAGATCTAACTGATCCCGATTACAGGGATCAGTAGATCACTGTCATGTCACCTGACAGAACGGGAAACTGCCATGTTTACATTGGCGGTTCCCCGCTGTGACTCTGTATTAGGCGATTGCGGGTCGCTGGCAGACATCGAGCCGCCCGACCCATGGCCACACTCAAGCAGCGTGCGGCGGGCACGAGAGCTCGCAGGACTGCCACAGTGCAGCAGTAAATCTACGTGACGCGGTCGGCAAGTGGTTAAAAACAAAACAAAAAACAAGGCTCCCTAGGGCAGCCTTTTTCAACCAGGGTGCCCAGGCACCCTACGGTGCCTTGAGGTTTCTTCGGGGTGCCTTAGAAAAATGCAAAAAAAATTGTATACAAACCAGAGGGTGGATCAAGCCTGGCTTCTAGTTATTGAAAGCCACAGGTTTTCATTATGCATCATTATGACCAATGATGTCATCAGCTGGTAAGGGGAATGTGGGTCACCTACACAGCACCCTTATGTGACCCTCCTATGTCCCTCTCCGTCAGTACTGTGGTGCCATTAGCTGACTGATGGAGAGAAAATGAGAGGGAAGAGAAACCATACCTCCCAACTTTCTGAGTTGGGAATGAAGGACACAAAGCAAAAGTATGTAGGCATAGAACACACCCCCTGCCACACCCTCCTTAAAGGAGAATTCTACAAAAAAAAAATGATTGGTTAAACCCAGAAGGGTTTTCTTACCACTACTATTCCTTTATATTGGCCTTTGGAATGTACAAATGCAGCAACTTAGAAATTAGATGAAAGGTTTAGCACTGTAAAACACTTTTTGATAGCTAAGTAGTGCATTTTATATACAGCTATACAGATCAGACCAAAATGAGGCACAAATAAGGAGGAAAGAGGGACTTTGTTCCAAATCAGGGACAGTCCCTCGAAATCAGGGACTGTTGGGAGCTACGGAGAAACATTGGAATACTAGTCAGTAGCAGTGTGCAAAAGTGTATTTGCTTTGGAAGAAAAAATCACCTCTAACATTTAGGCGTCCTACTTGTGTGTATGTGTGGGTGTTGCATTATGTAAAACACTTTTTTACATTTTAGAATGGGCTGCCTCAAGACTGTACATAACTTTAATGGGTGCCTTCAGATTGTCCTTAACTTTAAGGCCTCATACACACGGACGTTTTTTGACGCCGACGTTTTCTGGCATTTTTTGCAGCTCTCCATGTTAGTCAATGGCCCCATAAAAACGTCTGCGTTTTTAAGCTGTAGATGGCGTCGGCGTTAGTGAGCAGAAAGTAGAACCCATGGCCATCGCGTTCTGAGGCTGTAACGTTTTGACGTTTTTTGACGCCGACGCCACAAAACGCCAACAGACGCCAACTAACGCCAACAAACGCCACCTAATATTGTACCGGCATTTTTCGGCGTTTTTTGACGCCGACGTTTTTAGGTTGAAAAATAGCAGAGGGATGATTTTTTTTAAAAACGCCTATTGACACCGACGCTTACTAACGCTCAAAAACGCCAATGCATAACGCCAAAAAACGTCAACTTTTTTTCCTTGACGTCGGACCCGACGTTTTGTTTATTTTTTTAGATACGCCCGTGTGTATGAGGCCTAAAGGGTGCCTTGGCTAAAAAAAGGTTGAGAAACACTTCCCTAGGGCCCAATTAAAAATGAAGATACCTTACATATATACTAGACATGGCCCCACCATGCGACTTAAGGCCTCATGCACACAGGACGTTTTTACAGCTCCTGTTAGGGGCGTTCGCCGTTTTTTTAACTGCCTCTAAAAGCCCCTCCATGTTGGCCTACGTGTCCATGCTCACATAAACTGTCAGAGACGTTTGGAGGCATAAGTGTTTAGGGGAAGAAGAAAAAAAACGATAGCCTGTGCTTCCAGGAGCTGTAAAACCTAAAAACGAGCTGTAAAAACGAAAATGTGGTAACAAACTGTTAGCCACATTTAGCGTTTAGGGGCATTTTTAGAAATTCATAGGACTTTGGAAATAATGATTTTATGTATAGTCACAAAATTAGGTAAATGACCCGATTGTCATGAGGAGACGTTTCTCCGGTGACACACTATTCCTCATTTGGGGGTCTTGTCTTGCAAGTCTTGGTCGTAGGCTCTCAAGAAGGGTGTCAAACGAAGCAACAGACATATAAGTAAAGTTATGGAGCTTCACCGGATATCTCCGTAACTCTCCATACATGTTGGCAAAGTATCCCAAACTGAGGGGCTGGGATAGCAATGGATGGGTCCAGAAGCGACATTGTCTGTGTCCCTATTCTAGCCATCTCTGCCCCCTCACCCTCTGTAACACGATCAGCAGTAGTCCCTCGTCAATCTTCTGCATGATGGGATCCATAGTGTATGCTGACAGAACACTCTGGTAGCTCTTGCGGATATCACTGTTCTCACTCTCTCTTTTTCACTGTTGAGGACTGTAAAAACGCCTAAAAATGCTAGCGCTAAAAACCGTGGCAAAACGCTAATATCAAAACACAGCAAAATGCGCAGTTTTAGCGCTGCTGTAACGCTGACATTTTTAAAATATCCTGTGTGCATGAGGCCTTAGATATACTTATAAGGCCAACATGCAACATATCAGGTTGACCTACCTAAGAAACAACATAAATTACTTGGCACATATCATTACTATTTTAATAGTATGAGAAAATGATAATGCTTTAATGTCCTCAGTTAAAGCTCAATTAATGCACCAACAGAAAGCAACCAAATACATTTGCTCTGTAAAAAGCTTAGGCCTCATTCAGAGCTAGGGGAAGAGAAACAGCAGCACACTGACCTTCCCAGTAAATGGCTGTGCGGGGTGGGAGTGTCAGCACAAGTCTAACCATTTGAGGGGAGCAGGCTGAGTTCCCAGTACAGGCAGAAAACTGACCACGCTATGCTCTCATGAATAACGTGGTCAGTTTTTAATAGGAAAGTAGAGGGACTTGCAGGGACACCAGGTATTTCACACAAGGGAAGCAATAAAAAGAGAACAGGATACTTTTTCTTAAAAGTACAGCAGGCACATATTAGCAATTTGAATTGTTGGGGTAACATATTGTTTAATAAACACTCACTTACCGGCCCAAGAGTTCAGCTCTGCCTTCACCCAAGTCAGTTCTTCATTGGTTTTCAGATTCATGGAGCTGCCATCTTTCCTGGGGGAAGCCGGGTGTGACTTCCTGCAGACAGGCTGTGCTTTCACACTGGTCCCGCAGCCTCCTAGGATATGTGACATGTCCCAGGAGGTTGTGGGCAGGAAGGGAGGGCAGACCGAATTTCTGCAATTCTCACCTAGGCGAGAGATGCAGAAGTTGGAAGGGTACCTGTCAGAAAAATTGGGGGGGGGCAGAGGGATGAGTAGAACTTTCACTTCTAAGTGAAGTCCCACCGTACGTTTTAACTTGGGTTTAAATTCCAACTGAGATGACCAAGCTACTTAACAGATTGCTTTCTGTATTGCTAGTAGCTCAGTCGTTCTTCAATGGGAACACTGCCTCCACAACCTGCTATACAGAATTGACAATGTATATAGGAATTAAGATAATGACAATATGGGACAGCATGCCGACAAATATGTGAAAGTCACATCAAAAGCAATTTTTGTGTAAACGTCAGTAATGATTCAACCGGTGTACTCAGTGAAAACACGCTAAAGTTTCCCTCCGAGCATACTGTTTTTAGAACACAATTTATATCACACCTTCCCGTGTCTTTCCTTAATATTCAACCTGGGAAGTCACTCATTAAAAGGGAAGCGCGAGGATAAATATCCACGTAGTTATCGACTGAGCAAGACCGGCTCTAGAACATAAAGAACACCTTGCAATCTGGTAAGGAGATGTCCCGGTCATAAATATGCATGGCATACCTCTTACTGACAATTCCTTGAAGCCCAGGAGGCACATATATAACACAGAGCTGAGAGCGATTATATGGCACTGAGGATTGGGAATTAGACGCCATACTATAACTCTGGAACCCAATGAAAATTTATATCTGGAATTTGGTGCTCGGATTACTGCAGGCCGTTTCGGGACTCCAGAGAACGTTTAAGTTGGGGAAAAGAAACTAAAATCAACAACAAACATTTATTAGGAGCGTAAAATATAGGCGTACACCATAGGAAGTGAAGGTTAAACTCGTATTACTGCAGGTGAGCAGACTTCAACAAGTTTTTTTTTTTCTTTTGTTGGGGAAGTTTTGGGGAAGTTTGCCCAGAAATAAAATTAAAACAATATGGCCATTTCATTTAAAAACAAAATTCAAACACAAATCGAGAAATAGCTGGCCAGTTTACTGAGGATGAGTAAAGCCCCGTACACACGGTACAACGGTCGTACAACCAGCTTTTTGTACGATCATCCGACCATTAGTATGCGCGATTACAGCAGCCGTCGTACAACAGTTGTACAACTGAAGTTGGATGAGCAGACTAGAAAACTTTGGTTGTACAACAAGCAGTCGTACGACTGTTGTACCGTGTGTACAGAGAAGTTGGTCTAACAAAGTTGTTCGTGCAAAACACGCATGCTCAGAAGTCAGGAGCGATCGGAAGTGTCCGTTCGTGTAAACCTACGTTCCTAATTCACAAATCACATTCATCTGAACTTCCTCGCTATACGCTCGTAACACGTCACTACTTTAGGCTTGGTCGTACGATCGCTTAGTGCCCATCAGTACGCGAGACACAACAGCCAACATACAATTTTGGACGTCTGGTCGTACGACCGCCGCGCCCGTGTGTACGGGGCTTTACTCTATGAATAGCTTGGTCTTTACCCAACAAAGCCAATGTTCACTTTCTGGATTAAATGTTAGTGACTCCAATGAAGCTTCATTCATTTTTTAAAGTAGACCTCAACATTATCACTAAAACCTCATAGAAACTTCAACATGTTACTGAAATTGCAAATGTACTTTTTAATCTTTTTAAATCTGCAGTTTTCATTAAAAGAATACCCAGTGATCCTTCCACAAAGGCTCTTCTTATTTTGACAAATCAACCTTAACCTCCCTGGCGGGATGATTATTTCAGATTTTTGGTGCTGAAAGCGGTACGATTATTTTGCATGGAAATTTGGCGTTTTATATTGTAGTCCTGTAATTCTTAGCAATAACTCACTTAAATCTGTCCAAACAAGAGTCTAGTAGACATCCCGGGTATGAAAAAGTTTGAAACATGAAATCATAAATTATAATATAACAAATAACTAAAAATAATTATCAAAAATAATAACGTAATAATAATAACATTTATTCAATAATCTAATCAAACCAAAAACACTGAAATTTGCTCAGTTGCAGAATTGTCGCTGTCGTCACTTTCCGTGTCTGATGATAAATTTCCCCAAAAATCAGTATCACTCAATTCTGCAAATGATTCTTATTTACTAGTCAGATAAAAATAAACCGCGCTAAAGTCCTAGTTGATAAGCAGCAGCTAGAATCAGGCATACAGTATATATAAAAATAAAGCTGCGCTAAAAAGTATTAGTCCATTTCTATCTGTTATACGCCTGATTTTATTATCGTTTTGTGAGTACCCTGTACTTTTATACGTTCATTAAAGTGCCTTTAACTGTGCTTCACTATATTGGGTCTCTTTCCCTTGTTGCGGACATCCATTGCAATACGGTGTGAGAAATTCCTTGGGAACCCATTCGCAAATGAGTATGGTGATGACAGGAACTGAGTGGTTTTGCTGGTGTTGAATCCTTGTGGGTGAATTAGAACAACGCTGGACCAATACATCATTGTCCTAGGCTTGGCTTCCAGCTCTGTCTGGTAAGCCTCCTCATATTTGCGGTGGTGGATTCACACTGTGTGCAGTGATTCTTATTTACTATCGCTGTTTTCTAGCTGATCATAAACCACTTTGGACTTAAAGGGGCGCTTTTTGTTTGCTATGGACATTCTCAAGTTTCCAGGCAGAAAGAATGACATAAATAATATAAAAGTGCATGCAGGGCACTGGGCAAACCACTAGGGACAAAGGGGATGTGAAATGATTTCATACAGTAATGTATTCTTACAAATTACAGTGTACTGTATGTGCTGTGTGTGTTTCACTTTTTGAATTTGCCGCCTGTCTCCGCCCCCGTGCGACACGACGCTCGCAGGGAACAGAGCCCGGCACACAGAGGCATCGGGCAGAGGACACAGCCCACAGACACGGCGGGGGACAATGCTGGATCCAGGGGACAAGGTGAGTAACGCTGCCTTGGATCCAGCGATGCAATCCCGAGTGTGGCTCGGGGTTACCGCTAATGGTACTGAAATTCCACCCCGAGCCACACTCGGGATTACTGCCAGGGAGGTTAA
>BLSH010048212.1:974494-989084 GCA_018402905.1 Glandirana rugosa | reverse complement strand
CCAAAAATCAGTATCACTCAATTCTGCAAATGATTCTTATTTACTATCGCTGTTTTCTAGCTGATCAAAAAACACTTTTGACGTAAAGGGACACTTTTTTATGCCATGGACAGTCTCAAGTTTCCAGGCAGAAAGAATGACATAAATAATATAAAAGTGCATGCAGGGCACTGGGCAAACCACTAGGGACAAAGGGGATGTGAAATGATTTCATACAGTAATGTATTCTTACAAATTACAGTGTACTGTATGTGCTGTGTGTGTTTCACTTTTTGAATTTGCCGCCTGTCTCCGCCCCCGTGCGACACGACGCTCGCAGGGAACAGAGCCCGGCACACAGAGGCATCGGGCAGAGGACACAGCCCACAGACACGGCGGGGGACAATGCTGGATCCAGGGGACAAGGTGAGTAACGCTGCCTTGGATCCAGCGATGCAATCCCGAGTGTGGCTCGGGGTTACCGCTAATGGTACTGAAATTCCACCCCGAGCCACACTCGGGATTACTGCCAGGGAGGTTAAAGCGGAGTTCCACCCAAAAGTGGGACTTCCGCTTTGAGGGAAGGTGACCCCCCGACATGCCACAATTGGAATGTCTTTTTTTTTGGGGGGGTGACCAGGGACCCTGTTTTCACAGGGTCCCAGGTCCACTTCCTCCCCTGGTGCCTCGGCTCAGGGAAGGAAGTCCACCTTCCCCCCTCCCTCTCTGCGATATTATGGGACACGTCACAGGTCCCAGAAGATGCGCCAAGCCAGTCACAAGGCGCATCGCGACTCGCACATGCGCAGTGCGCGCCCAGCTTTTAAGCCCAAGCCGGGTGCCCACACTTATGATGCTGGTGCCGCCGAGGGGAGAGGACAAAGAGCGAGCCCTCGGGTGACCGCATCACTGGAGTGAGGGACAGGTGAGGGTTAAAAGTCATCAGCTACACTTTTTGTAGCTGCTGACTTTTACGTGAGTGGAACTCCATTTTAAAGTGAGAGTAAACTCCCTTGGTTGATTTTTACCTATAGATACAGTAAATATCTCCAAAACATGGACCCTTTAGGAGATATTTACTTGCGGATGACGTCATCGGCACATGCACTCTGAAGGAAAGGCATACCCATGCTGTTCTTTCAGAGTCCTGTGCCGTGAAGAGCGGCTCTGCCCACGTCATTGCGGCTCATCCAATCAAAGGACCGGAGCCCGCCAACTTGGAAAGGAAGACCGGGTGAAGATGGGAGCCCTGTCAGCGTTGTGACAGTGCGCTGCTGGAAGGCTTCGTTTTTATGCATACTAGCACATTAAATAGTGCGTGTGACTTCAGCGCTGTGTATATCCCAAGCAAAACAAAACTGAAAAGCTCTTTTAAATTACTGATGGCGTGTCCACTCACCATCCCTTATAGACCAGGTGTACCAAAAGTAACATTTAAATAAAACATATTGCTATATTCATTAACCACTTCAGCCCCGGAGCCCTTTTTCACACGTTACACATTAAAATCTGTATTTTATGCTAGAAAAGGACTTAGAACCCCCAAACATTATATATATATTTTTAGACAAAGAGAATAAAATGGCGGTCACTGTAATGTTTTTGTCACATGGTATTTGCACTGCGGTCTTTCAAACGCAATTTTTTTGGAAAAAATATACACCGAGTAAATAGATACCAAACATGTTACGGTTGAAAATTGTGCACACTCGTGGAATGGCGACAAACTACGGTACTTAAAAATCTCCATTGGCGACGATTGGCAGTTTAGAGTTACAGAGGAGATCTTTACTAGAATTATTGCTCACACTCTGATGATCACAGCGATACCTCACATGTGTGATTTGAACACCATTTTCATATGCGGGCGCAACTTACGTATGCGTTTTCTTTGCTGCGCAAACTCACGGGGATGGGGGCATTTTAAAATTATATATTTTTTCATTTATTTATTTATTTATTTAGCACTGTTCCTTTAACCACTTCAGCCCCGGAAGGATTTCCCATGTTAGGACCAGAGCACTTTTTGCGATTCGGCACTGCGTCACTTTAACTGACAACTGCGCGGTCATGTGACGTTGTACCCAAACTAAATTTGCATCCTTTTTTTCCCACAAATAGAGCTTTCTTTTGGTGGTATTTGATCACCTCTGCGTCATTTCTGATGACCGCTATAAACAAAAAATAGCGACAATTTTGCAAAAAAAAACAATATTTCTTACTTTTTGCTAAAATAGAAATAAAAAAAAATATTAAAAAAAACAAATGTATTCATCAGTTTTGGCCGATTTATATTCTTCCTCATATTTTTGGTAAAAAAACCCCGCAATTGGCGATTATTGATTGGTTTGCGCAAAAGTTGTGCGCCATGATAATTAATTTCTGGCATTTTTACAATTTTTTTTTTTTTTACTAGTAATGGTGGCAATCTGCGATTTTTATCGGGACTGTGATATTGCACCGGACAAGTCAGACATTTTTGACACTTTTTTGGGACCAATGACATTTTTACAGCGATCAGAAATGTAAATATCCACTGATTACTGTATAAATATAATTGGCAGTGAAGGGGTTAACCTGCAGGGAGGTTGATCTAGGGGCTAACTGTGTTCCCTAGGTGTGTTCTAACTGTGAGGGGGCTGGGCTACGAGGGGCACCAGAGATCTAACTGATCCCAGTGACAGGGATCAGTAGATCTTTTAAATGCCCACTGACAGAGCGGGGAACCGACATGTTTACATCAGCGGTTCCATGTCCTTCCTCTCTGACAGGCAATCGCGGCTCGCTGGCAGAGATCGGGTCCGTCGATGGCAGAGTGTGGTGGGCACGAGAGAGCACAAGTCACCATTTATAGACGGCGATTAGCGCTTCAGCGCCACTCTGAAGCAGTAGATGTATGCAAGCCGGTCAGGAACCGGTTAAAGAAAAAAATACTGATCACTTTTATTGCTGTCACAAGGAATGTAAACATCCCCTGTGACAGTACCCTGGACCCCCCCCCCCCATCCCTCCTTTGCACTTCAAAGTATTCAGATCTCCAAAAACGGCGATTCTGAATACTGTATTTTTTTTTAAATTGGCACCAGTGGCCGCAGAGTAAACCGGAAGTGACGTTGTGATGTTGCTTCTGGAAATACACAAAGGAGACCCGATAGGAGCCGAATGCGGCTTCTATCGAGACTCCACACAGCCGGTGGACATGCAGGATGGACACTCTGGTCTCTCGTGGGATGGAAGGCTGGGGAAGAGCGGCAGAAGGTGGCAGGAGGGGGGATGTCCCCTCCCATTGTCTGGGATAACGGCCGAGAGGCTCCAGAGCCGAATCGGCCATTATCAACAGATAGCCACCCGCCCGCTCTAAAAAAACGGTACCGGGGTATAGCCTATAGCTGCAGGCTATACCACGATACATCCACTTCATTCTACCGCTGTATATATGGCGATTTGCGTGAAGTGGTTAAGAAAAAATTAAACTAAAATAGTAAAAGTGTCCATAGACTAGCAATTACATATAGTTACATAGTCAGTGAGGCTGGAAAAAGACACAAGTCCATCAAGTCCAACCCATGTGTGTGTTTTTTTTTTTTTTTTTTTTTATGTCAGAAATACGTTGTATATCCCCCAATGTTGTGGTCCCTTAGGTGTGCATCTAATAGTTTTTTAAAATTTTCCATACTACCAGCAGAAACCACTGTTTCTGGAAGCGAATTCCACATTCGCACTGCTCTTACCGTAAAGAAACCCCTATGCATCTTAAGGTTAAAACGCCTTTCTTTCATTCTTAGTGAATGGCCGCGTGTTTTCTTGTTTTCCCTTGCGCTGAATAGTTTTGCCCTTATAGCGGGGTCACCAGTACAGTATTTGTACATTGAAATCATATCCCCTCTCAAGCGTCTTTTCTCCAGAGAGAACAAGTTTAGTGCCTGTAGTCTTTCCTCATAACTTAGGTCCTCTAATCCCTTAACTAGCTTTGTTGCCCTTCTCTGAACCCTTTCCAATACCAGGACATCCTTCCTGAGGACCGGTGCCCAGAACTGGACAGCATACTCCAGGTGCGGTCTCACTAGGGACTTGTATAATGGGAGATTTATTGATTTATCCCTGAAGTTAATCCCTTTTTTTATGCATGCCAACACTTTGTTAGCTTTGCTTGCAGCAGCTTGGCATTGCATGCCACTGCTGAGCCTGTTCTCCACCAGGACCCCTAGGTCTTTTTCCATCCTTGATTCCCCCAGGGGCTCTCCCCCTAGTGAGTAATTTGCGTTCATGTTCTTGGTACCCAAATAAATGCATTATCTTACATTTTTCTACGTTAAATCTCATTTGCCACTTGTCTGCTCACCCCATTAATTTATTTAGATCTTCTTGCAGTGTTTACACATCCTGTGGAGAATTTATTGCTCTGCTTAGCTTGGTATCATCTGCAAATATTGAGATTGAGCTCTTCACCCCGTTCTCCAAATCATTTATGAATAAATTGAATAGGATTGGTCCCAGGACAGAACCCTGGGGAACCCCACTTTCTACCCCAGACCATTCTGAGTACTCCCCAATGTGTTGAGACTTTTCACAAAGTGCAGTCTGTGCTGATATTGTCTTGATACTGGTGAACAAAGAGTGCAAGTCCATGCTCCCCTCCTTGTGTGCCCTCACTCATTTTAGACATGTGCACTGCCAAAAAATTTGCTTATTTTCCTTTTTTGTTTCATTCATTTTTCGAACAAAATGAATATGAATTTATCCGAACTTACGAATTATCCGAAATAACGAATGCTGCATCTAACCAAATGGAAAGGAACAAATTATTAATGAATAATAATAATAATAAAAAAAATTATTATTATTATTATTATTGTTATTTATTATTATTTATTCTTATTAATTTGTTACATTCCATTTGTTTAGATGTGGCATTCATTATTTCGAATAATTTGTGACTTCGGATAAATTCGTATTTGTTATGTTCAATAACAGCCAAATTTGAAAGGATATTCCAATACCTAGAATTTCATAGTTTGTAATAGTTAAGTTATTATTAGTTAGTTATTATTTCAGATTTTCAAATTTTCGGGTTTTCAAATTTCTGAAATTCCGAATTTATAAATTTACGAATTTTCCAAAAAATTTGTGAATATTCAAAAAGATTTGTCAAACGGGTTTTCCTTAATTTGGACATTTCCGAATTAACAAATTTGTCGAAATTCATTAGAAAATGAATTTGGAACTAAACAAATTGCAGATGTCTAATGTGTATGAGGTTCCTCTGGATATCTTCCAACCCGCTTCAATGGCTTTGGGCTTTCCAAGCACCTTAGTAGCTCAGGCAGGTTTACATGGAGGAAATTAGAGAGTATTTATAGTGTAAATCCGTTTTTATTAAAGTTAAAAGTGTGTTAAAATCAATAGGTATTACACTCACATTCAATATTAGGTTAACAGGCATAGAAAACAAGTCAGTGGTCAAAAACTCACGGTTTGCATTCCATTGAGTGCATATGTCACTGGAAGTTCCAACTAATGCATTTCGCCCCTCCCCGGAAGCATCATCAGAGGTACTAGCCCAATAATAACTTTGCCTTGCAGGTTTAAAAAAAAAAAAAAAGTGGGCGGTTTACTACCATTTTGAATTAATTCTAAAGGCAGAAGGTTTTTTTCACCTTAATGCATTCTATTCATTGAGATAAAAAACCTTTAGTGTGCAGCAGCTCCCCTAATATTTATCTGAGCCCCATTTCAATCCAGTGATGTTGCACAAGAGCCATGAAGTCCGGGGATTCTCGCTCCCCATTGGCTGAGCCATTGGCTCCCATTGCTGTCAATTTGAGTCAGTAAGCCAATGAGGAGAGAGATGGGGTGGGGCCAAACCAGGGCTCTGTGTCTGAATGGACACACAGAGCAGCGCCTCGGCTTGGTGCCCCAATAGCAAGCTGCTTGCTGTGGTGGCACTCGGCAGGAGGGAGGGGCCAGGCTGCTCTGTGCAAAACCAACTGCACAGAGCTGGTAAGTATTACATGGTTGTTATTTTTAACAAAAAACAAGACTTTAATATCAAGTATAACTGAAGGTAAAACCTTTTTAGTAGAGTTGGATAGAGTGATGGAGAATTTGGGGTCATTTACACTACTAGGTTGTGGTAATGTACATAATGGGGGGAATGCAATAAAGCTGCTGGCGTTAATCCCTCTTGTTATTGTATCGCGCCAAAAATTCATGAAGCATTTGCAAGACTTTTGGCTCTGACATCGACTTGTGCACCAAATTCATTAACATGCGCCACTTTTACATTGTGTTGCACTGAATGCGCCAAATGTAAAAGTAAAGCTACTTAAAAGGGTTGTAAAGCCTTCAGATTTTTCACTTTATTGCATTCTATGCATTATAGATGAAAAACCTTCTGTGTTGCAGCTGCCCCCAGAGCCCCCCTTTTTCTTACCTGAACCCGATCCGATCCAGCGATGTGCATGAGCCCTGCAGCTCCAGCCACTGTCCTGTCCTCAAAGGATAGATTGATAGCAGCAGGACCCATTGGCTCCCACTGCTGTCAATCAAATCCAGTGACATGGGAGCGGGGGATGGGGCCGAGTCCTGCTGTCTGTGTAAATGCACGCAGCAGCCAGACTCATGAGCACGCTTCCGCACAGGTGCCCCCATGGAAAGTGGTTCTACGAGGGGGCACTCGATGAAGAGGAGGAGCCAGGAGCGCCTCCATGGCACCACAGAAGAAGAGGATCGGGGCTGCTCTGTGAAAAACTCTTGCACAGAGCAGGTAAGTTTGTTATTTTAAAAAATGAACCTTTACAATCACTTTAAGGCCAACTCTCATATGGCATTGAGAGAAGACAGATTTTGTAAAGTGTCTTGTGTGCATTCAAAAATTTACGCAGAAGGAGCCAAATTCAAGCACATGTTCTAGACAGGTATATGAATTTGGTGCATTCTTCACCACTTAGAATGCAAGAGAGACATTTTCACACATTCTGCCTGCGCCAGTCTTTATGAATTCCAGGGAACATGTATCACTGTGCTAAGGAGCCATTTAACTTTAACCACTTCCCGCCTGGCGCATTGACAAATGACGTCCGGGCGGGGGGGGTCATTATCCTGACTGGACGTCTATTGACGTCCTCAGGATAATCCGCAATTGCGCACCCCTGGGGGCGCGCATCGTGGCGATCGGTGGTGCCGTGGGTCAGGCTGACCCACCGCATTACCGACCGAGGTAAAAGGCTTCGATCCAAAGCCTTTTACCATGTGATGAGCCGTGACCAATCACGGCTGATCACAGTGTAAATAGGAAGAGCCGTTTATTGGCTTTTCCTCTGCTCAGGTCTGCAGACCTGAGCAGCGGAGAGCAGATCGGCTGCTCTCCTGACAGGGGGGGGCTGCGCTGAACATTTATCAGCGCAGCCACCCTCATGGTCACCACACTGGACCACCTGGGAGCCGGATCAGGACCCCCAGGGAGCCCCCCCCAGACATCACACAGAGGCCGCCCAGGACCACCAGGGAGCCCCCACTAGACCACCAGGTAAGGGCATTATTGTGCACTGTAGGGATGGCAATGTGCCCATGTATGATGCCTGCCAGTGCCATCCCTAACAGTGCTTGTTGCACCTGTGCCCACCACTGCCACCTATAAGTGCCCACCTGTACACACCTGTGACACCTATCAGTGCCCACCTGTGTCACATATCAGTGCTCACCTGTGCCATCTAAAAATGCCCACATATGCCACCTAAAAGTGCCCACCTGTGCCACCTAAAAGTGCCACCTATCAGTGCCCATCAGTGCCCAGTGCCACTTATCAGTGCCGCCTATGAGTGTCCATCAGTGCCGCATATCAGTGCCACGTATCAGTGCCCGTCAGTGTTGCTTGCCCCGTCAGTGTTGCTGTGCCCCATCATCAGTGCAACCTTATCAGTGCCACCTCATCAGTGCCAATCTGTACTGCCTCAACAGTGCCCGTCAGTGTAGCCTCATCAGTGCCCATCAGTGTAGCCACATCAGTGCCCGTCAGTGAAGGAGAAAATGTACTTTATACAAACTTTTGTGACAGAAACAAAGAAAAATGGTCTTTTTTTTCAAAATTTTCGGTCTTTTTTTTTTCTATAGCGCAAAAAAAAAAAAACGCAGAGGTGATCAAATACCACCAAAAGAATGCTCTATTTGTGGGAACAAAATGATAAAAACTTTGTTTGGGTACAACTTCGCACGACCGCACAATTCTCATTCAAATCGCAACAGCACTGAAAGCTGAAAATTGGTCTGGTAGGGAAGTGTTCTAAGTGCATAGTATTGAAGTGGTTAAAAGATACATGCACATCTCTCTCCCTAAAGAGGTTGTAAACCTCAGACATGAAATATGAACAAAGCATATCCCTCTATAGTGTGTATGTGTCTCAATCCAGAGCACTAAGTGTAATTTATGTTTGCTGCCTTGTTCCTCTGCTATCTGCATGAGTCACTTCTGACAAGTTTTCCTGACACCAAAAAGGTGACACTAGAAGGAGTGTCAGCACACAGCCCAGGGGCGGCCTGTGCATTCAGGGCACACAGGCACAGCTCCCCGAACACCTCCCCCACCCCCTATCCATGCGCCCGGCGTCCTGAAATTCATTGGCAGGGATAGGCGGGGGGCATGTTGGTTGAAGCACATGATTAGAGCCAGAGGCTCTAATATGCTTCAAAATAGGTGCAGAGAGTGTACCCCAATCCCACCCAACTGTGGGTCTATAGGGAATTAATTTTTGCTATTTTCACACTAACACCCCTCATCGCCAATCAGGAGACAAGTCTGTGAGACCTGTTTCTCGATTGGCCAAAGCACCAGGCAATCCTATTGGATGCCTGGAGCTAAGGACAGGGGAGGAGAAGGACACCTCCACCGCCGCTCCACAGCCCGACACAGAGGGGAGGAGGACGGGGGAGCATAGCCCAGCGGTAAGTGCCGGATCTCCCACAGACTGGGGGGGTGGGGGTTGGGGGGTCAGTATTGTGTTGCGACAGACAGCATGACTGAGAGCTGAGCCGCCGCGTGGGGGGGGGGATGTTGTGCTCTGTCAGTGCCGCAACTGACAGCACCCTCTGATGAGTAAGTGCCGGGGGGTTTCTGATAGTTTCCCTCCCCCCCCCGGAGCTGCCACAGACACAGCCTGTATTTGTCAACCTCAGCTCTAGTCCTGTGTACTGTGTGAATGGGGGGGGGGGGGGTGTTGTCCCTTCCCTCCAATCAACTCTCAGCTCTCCTCACTGAGTATAAATTCAGCTGCCAGGCCCCCTGATTTCTGGAATCTCAGACAAGTTGTATAAATTCTGGAAAGTGAATGGCTGTAGAGGGCTGCAGATAAACAGGTACAATTTATGTAGGAGGATTTGCTTCATCTCTGTATGTCACCTGAGGCCAGTCACTTCACTGGACATATGGAAGGGGTTACATCAACTTAATCCAGCTGGACCAATGCAGCTATGTAAAACTTGCCATACCTAAGCTTCAGCTTTAATAGAAAATTTAGAGATCACATTATGCTTACATGTAATAAATAAACACTTTTTTTAATTGAAAATACAGATTTCATAAACATTTGTACAAAGTTTCCACTGGCTTTTTTGGGTGACACCTCCAAGCTACCGGGATGAAGAAAATTCTAGAGAGATGACTGCAAGCCCTATGGCAGATAGTCGGATATAGTTTCCATCCATTTTCCAATGTTGCTTTGAGTCAGATTGGTTGAGGCAATGCAGACAGACTTGGCTAGTTCTCCCTTAACACACTTTGATAAATAAAAGCAGCTGTGTTTACTTGCAGGAGTAATGTGCGCCATGAAATGAAATACAGCGCATGGTGTAGGGCTGATGGAGATGTGTGTACCACATATCATTTTTTAATAGACATTGGGAACACTGGGACATGCGTGATTTATAAGAACTTGTTTGATCAATGTGTCACCCTCCTATTGCTGGCTGTATATCTTATACTATTATCATCGTTCTCTGTACTAAAGGTAAATGTAACTTTTCACAAACAAAAGCTTTGCCTTTAAACCCAGTTTATATGCCACATAAACTACAAAATGAGTTTATGATAAGACTATGTCAATTTGTAATACTCCTATTTTCTCTCAAATTAAAGACACGGGTCAGAATGTCTGTGACCCCATCAAAGAGATTTTACTTGACTTCCCATCCTTGTGGCAGAAGGACAGGAAATGAGGAGAGCAGTTGTCACAGGAATAGGAAGAACAAGGGGAGGATTAGCGAGTCCCCTCATTTTCAGAAACCATACCAGGCCATTTGCCCTCAACATTGGTACCTTGCAAGGTGGGAGACTGCCAAGCCCCTTTTCCCCCTGGCAAGGGACCTGGCCCCTGTTGATGGGGAGAAGGGCCATTTTATGACCAAGGATGAGCTCAAGTTGGTTCAGACATGAGTCTAAACCTGCCTGAGTTGTCCCACCAGCAAGCTGTCACTGTGGACAGCCAATCAAAATTGGTGGAGGAATCTCCTGGCCCACAACCATATACATATACACTATAATACCAAAAGTATTGGGAAGCCTGCCTTTACACCAACATGAAATTTAATGGCATCCCAGTCTTATTTCGTAGGGTGCAATATTGAGTTGGCCCACCCTTTGCAGCTATAACAGTTTCAAATTTTCTGGGAAGGCTGTCCATAAGGTTTAGGAGTGTCTATGGGGATGTTTGACCATTCTTCCAGAAGCGCATTTTTGAGGTTGGGCACTGATTTTGAGGAGAGGGCCTGGCTCGCAGTCTGCACTCGAATTCATCCTAAAGGTGTTCTATCGGGTTGAGGTCATATTCTGTGCAGGCCAGTCAAGTTCCTCCACCCCAAACTCTCTCATCCATCTCTTTATGGACTTTGCTTTGTGCACTGGTGGCCAACCCCAAACTGTTCCCAGAGTTGGGAGCATGAAATTGTCCAAAATGTCTTGGTATGCTGATGCCTTAAGTCAGGGATATGCAATTAGCGGACCTCCAGCTGTTGCAAAACTACAAGTCCCATCATGCCTCTGCCTCTGGGTGTCATGCTTGTGGCTGTCAGAGTCTTGCTATGCCTCATGGGACTTGAAGTTCTGCAACAGCTGGAGGTCTGCTAATTACATATCCCTGCCTTAAGAGTTCCCTTCACTGGAACTAAAGGTCCATGCCCAACCCCTGAAAAACAACCCCACACCATAATCCCCCTCCACCAAATGATTTGGACCAGTGCGCAAAGCAAGGTCCATAAAGGCATGGATGAGCGAGTTTGGGGTGGAGGAACTTAACTGGCCTGCAGAGAGTCCTGACCTCAACCCGATAGAACACCTTTGGGATGAATTAGAGCGGAGACTACAAGCCAGGCCTTCTCATCCAACATCAGTGCCTAACCTCTCAAATGCGCTTCTGGAAGAATGGTCTAACATTCCCATAGACACACTTCTTCCCAGAAGAGTTGAAGCTGTTATAGCTGCAAAGGGTAGGCCAACTCAATACTGAACCCTACAGACTAAGACTGGGATGCCATTAAAGTTCATGTGCGTGTAAAGGCAGACATCCCAATACTTTTAGTAATATAGTGTATATACATGCCCTTGTATATGTGCAGCTGCAGGGCAGGGAATACCTCCACCACTTATGATTGACTGTCCACAGTGATAAGACAAAGAGAGGCTGCAACACAGCTCCAGGTGAAACAATAGCTGTACTGAAGATCTGGTGCTGGTCCAGTCCGTGAACTGAAAAACTGACAAAGTATGTGCAAAATAGGTGACCACACTACAATCTTCAGAAGTATAAATGCTTTAATCATAAAAATCCATGAATGACATCGATAGGCCATGATGCAACAGGACTATAGCAGCAAGGTTAACATGTTTCACGAACCAAGTCGCTTAAACATAACCTTTTGCAAATACTTTGTCCACAGTGATAGCTTGCTGGCAGGATAGCTCAGGCGATAACCAAATGACCAAATATGAGTGCCCTTGTGTAATTATAATTACAAACGTTACAAAGGAATTAAGAAATTATGTATATAACATTGCCATGGATTAATAATCGTATTTAAATTCAGATGATCTCTTTTACATTTAGAATTGGATTTAATTTGGAAAAAAAAACATTAAAATGATTATGCATTCCCTTTACCCAAATACAGGAAAGATCTAACAACTTATGAATGAATACACAAGTGAACAAATTAAGTTGTTAATTCATGTTATCCAGAGCTGTTCTTTCATTGCACAGTTTCTAATTGAGCAAAAAATTAAAACTGGTTGGGATTTTGCTGAGGGTGCACAAAGCACCTTTATTTAAAGGTTTGGTCAATGTATTACTGTTTTCTAAATTAGATTTTAATAGACATTGAAGTGCATAGGACATCCAAGACATTCAGTTTGAAACGCATGCTGGGCTTTTTTTAAGAAACTTCAGCACCGTCTGTTTGTTTGTTGGCAACCTTTGCATAAATGACAATGTCGAATGATTGTGTATGTGCTGGGCCAGGGGGGTAGTGTTGCTCATCGGAGTCAGTTACAAAGAGTATTTAATCTGATCAGCCATACAGTTCTGTTTTGCAACACATCTGTAAAACAGGCTACAAGAAGCTGCTGCTCTATGAATCATTAATATGCAGTATTTTCCATTTTCCCAAACAAAAAGACCAAAAAAACATACATACAGTATCTCACAAAAGTGAGTACACCCCTCACATTTTTGTAAATATTTTATTTTATCTTTTCATGTGACAACACTGAAGAAATGACACTTTGCTACAATGTAAAGTAGTGAGTGTACAGCTTGTATAACAGTGTAAATTTGCTGCCCCCTCAAAATAACTCAACACACAGCCATTAACCTCCCCTGCGGTATTCCAGAGTGTGGCTCGGGGTGAATATTCTGTACCAAGAGTGGTAACCCCGAGCCACACTCGGGATTGCATCGCTGGATCCAGGCAGCATTACTTACCTTGTCCCCTGGATCCTACGATGTCCCCCCGCTGTGTCTGCGGGCTGTGTCTTCTGCCCGGTTCACTCTGTGATGTGGGGCTCCATTCCCAGCGAGCGTCGCGTCACACGGGGGCGGAGACCGGCGGCAAATTCAAATAGTGAAACACACAATACACATGCAGTACACTGTAATCTGTAACATCCCTTTTTCCCTAGTGGTTTGCCCAGTGCCCTGCATGCACTTTTAGTAATGCACCACATAGTAAATAAGAATCATTTGCAGAATTGAGTGATACTGATTTTTGGGGACATTTATCATCAGACACTGAAAGTGACGACAGCGACAATTCTGCAACTGAGCAAATTTTAGCGATTTTGATTTGATTATTATTGAATACATTTTATTACTATTATGTTATTATTTTTGATAATTGTTTATAGTTATTTATTATATTATAATTTATGATTTTGTGTTTCAAACTTTATCATACCCGGGATGTCTACTAGACTCTTGTTTGGACAGATTTAAGTGAGTTATTCCTAACAATTACAGGCCTACAATATAAAACGCCAAATTTCTATGAAAAACAATGTACCGCATAGGCGCAAAAATCTGACCGCCAGGGAGGTTAACGTCTAAACCGCTGGCAACAAAACTGAGTACACCCCTAAGTGAAAATGTCCAAATTGGGCCCAGTTAGCCATTTTCCCTCCCCGGTGTCATGTGACTCATTAGTGTTACAAGGTCTCAGCTGTGAATGGGGAGCAGATGTGTTAAATTTGGTGTTATCGCTCTCACTCTCTCAGAAGTTCAACATGGCACCTAATGGCAAAGAACTCACTGAGGATAAGTAGATTGCCAAGACCCTGAAACTGAGTTGCAGCACGGTGACAAAGACCATACAGCCATTTAACAGAACAGGTTCCACTCTAAACAGGCCTCACCATGGTCGCCCAAAGAGGTTGAGTGCACACACTCAACGTCATATGCAGAGGTTGTCTTTGGGAAATAGACGTATGAGTGCCGCCAGCATTGCTGCAGAGGTTGAAGGGGTGGGGGGTCAGTCTGTCAGTGCTCAGACCATACGCCGCACACTGCACCAAATTGGTCTGCATGGCTGTCATCCCAAAAGGAAGCCTCTTCTAAATATGCTGCACAAGAAAGCCGCAGTTTGCTGAAGACAAGCAGACTAAGGACATGGATTACTGGAACCATGGAAGATAAACTTATTTGGTTCAGATGGTGCCAAGCATATGGTGGCAACCAGGTGAGGAGTTAAAAGACAAGTGTGTCTTGCCTACAGTCAAGCATGGTGGTGGGAGTGTCATGGTCTGGGGCTGCATGAGTGCTGCTGGCATTGGGGAGCTACGGTTCATTGAGGGAACCATGAATGCCAACATGTACTGTGACATACTGAAGCAGAGCATGATCCCCTCCCTTCAGAGACTGAGCGGCAGGGCAGTATTCCAACATGATAACGACCACAAACACACCTCCAAGACTACCACTGCCTTGCTAAAGAAGCTGAGGGTAAAGGTAATGGACTGGCCAAGCATGTCTCCAGACCTAAACCCTATTGAGCATCTGCGGGGAATCCTCAAATGGAAAGGTAGAGGAGCGCAAGGTCTCTAACATCCACCAGCTCCGTGATGTCGTCATAGAGG
>BLSH010048212.1:962516-974484 GCA_018402905.1 Glandirana rugosa | reverse complement strand
AAAGTGAGTACACCCCTAAGTGAAAATGTCCAAATTGGGCCCAGTTAGCCATTTTCCCTCCCCGGTGTCATGTGACTCATTAGTGTTACAAGGTCTCAGGTGTGAATGGGGAGCAGATGTGTTAAATTTGGTGTTATCGCTCTCACTCTCTCAGAAGTTCAACATGGCACCTAATGGCAAAGAACTCACTGAGGATAAGTAGATTGCCAAGACCCTGAAACTGAGTTGCAGCACGGTGACAAAGACCATACAGCGATTTAACAGAACAGGTTCCACTCTAAACAGGCCTCACCATGGTCGCCCAAAGAGGTTGAGTGCACACACTCAACGTCATATGCAGAGGTTGTCTTTGGGAAATAGACGTATGAGTGCTGCCAGCATTGCTGCAGAGGTTGAAGGGGTGGGGGGTCAGTCTGTCAGTGCTCAGACCATACACCGCACACTGCATCAAATTGGTCTGCATGGCTGTCCTCCCAAAAGGAAGCTTCTTCTAAATATGCTGCATAAGAAAGCCCGCAGTTTGCTGAAGACAAGCAGACTAAGGACATGGATTACTGGCACCATGTCCTGTGGTTTGATGAGACCAAGATAAACTTATTTGGTTCAGATGGTGTCAAGCATATGGTGGCAACCAGGTGAGGAGTTAAAAGACAAGTGTGTCTTGCCTACAGTCAAGCATGGTGGTGGGAGTGTCATGGTCTGGGGCTGCATGAGTGCTGCTGGCATTGGGGAGCTACGGTTCATTGAGGGAACCATGAATGCCAACATGTACTGTGACATACTGAAGCAGAGCATGATCCCCTCCCTTCAGAGACTGAGCGGCAGGGCAGTATTCCAACATGATAACGACCACAAACACACCTCCAAGACTACCACTGCCTTGCTAAAGAAGCTGAGGGTAAAGGTAATGGACTGGCCAAGCATGTCTCCAGACCTAAACCCTATTGAGCATCTGCGGGGAATCCTCAAATGGAAAGGTAGAGGAGCGCAAGGTCTCTAACATCCACCAGCTCCGTGATGTCGTCATAGAGGAGTGGAAGAGGAGTCCAGTGGCAACCTGTGAAGCTCTGGTGAACTCCATGCCCAAGAGGGTTAAGGCAGTGCTGGAAAATAATGGTGGCCACACAAAATATTTACACTTTGGGCCCAATTTGGACATTTTCACTTAGGGGTGTACTCACTTTTGTTGCCAGCAGTTTAGACATTAATGGCTGTGTGTTGAGTTATTTTGAGGGGACAGCAAATTTACACTGTTATACAAGCTGTACACTCACTACTTTACATTGTAGCAAAGTGTCATTTCTTCAGTGTTGTCACATGAAAAGATATAATAAAATATTTACAAAAATGTGAGGGGTGTACTCACTTTTGTGAGATATTGTATATATGCATAGGTAGATGGATATGCTGTATCGGACTTCTAAAATAAAAGTAAGGTACTATATACTACTTCCCAATAAAAGTAAGGTTTAAAAAAAATCTATCTATCTATAGATAGATAGATACTTTTTTTTTTTTTAAAACCTTACGTTTCTTTTAGAAGTCAGATCAGCCCTATCCTTAGATACCATATTTATATTATCCCAGAAATTGGTTACATCACGTCAGTCTGCAAATGTATACACTCTAAAGAAACTATATGCAGTAGCTGAACCAAAATATGCAATATATTTATTCATGTGTCATCTGCTATATGTACGTGACAGATCCCCCTCAATAAATACATTACACATTTACATCTTTTAACCAATATACAGCAGGTAGTATCCTTGACTTGGCTAGACTGTTACATTCTTGGCATTATGTTTTGCCATGTTTAGTATCTTATCCCTGTACACCGCGCATATCAGTTTTCTTCACAGTAGCAAATTAACAGAGCACTAATTATTTCTTAAAGTGTTATTGCGACAAGAAAAGTACATTTTCTGTGAAAAGACATCATTTGCGAAAATGTAAACAGGAGAAAAAAAAATAGCTATTTTTTTTGTAAATATGCAGCATTTTATTTGCTAAGTATATAAATTGAGACCCACAGACAAAATGAAATACAAGCATTCTATCTACAGGGTGGACCTTTTATATTGATACACCTTAATAAAATGGGAATGGTTGGTGATATTAACTTCCTGTTTGTGGCACATTAGTATATGTGAGAGGGGAAACTTTTCAAGATGGGTGGTGACCATGGCGGCCATTTTGAAGTTGGCCATTTTGAATCCAACTTTTGTTTTTTCAATAGGAAGAGGGTCATGTGAGACATCAAACTTATTGGGAATTTCACAAGAAAAACAATGGTGTGCTTGGTTTTAACGTAACTTTATTCTTTCATGAGTTATTTACAAGTTTCTGACCACTTATAAAATGTGTTCAATGTGCTGCCCATTGTGTTGGATTGTCAATGCAACCCTCTTCTCCCACTCTTCACACACTGATAGCAACACCGCAGGAGAAATGGCCCCCGAGGTCTCCCGATCTGACCCCCTTAGACTTTTATCTTTGGGGTCATCTGAAGGCAATTGTCTATGCTGTGAAGATACAAGATGTGCAGCACCTGAAACTACGGATACTGGAAGCCTGTGCTAGCATTTCTCCTGCGGTCTTGCTATCAGTGTGTGAAGAGTGGGAGAAGAGGGTTGCATTGACAATCCAACACAATGGGCAGCACATTGAACACATTTTATAAGTGGTCAGAAACTTGTAAATAACTCATGAAAGAATAAAGGTACGTTAAAACCAAGCACACCATTATTTTTCTTGTGAAATTCCCAATACATTTTATGTGTCACATGACCCTCTTTCTATTGAAAAAACAAAAGTTGGATTCAAAATGGCCGACTTCAAAATGGCCGCCATGGTCACTACCCATCTTGAAAAGTTTCCCCCCTCACATATACTAATGTGCCACAAACAGGAAATGAATATCACCAACCATTCCCATTTTATTAAGGTGTATCCATATAAATGGCCCACCCTGTAGATCACACGCACAATGATAAAGGCCAGTGGAAGCTTCACCCAATGCTCTGATTTGCAGCTGGTTTGAGGAAAAGTTCTAACACTGCACAGTTTTGGGCTGGCAGAGCTCAGTAACAGTCACATCTCTCACCTCACGGACCCTCACATAGATATGTATTACATAGGAGGAGAGGGTGTGCCCATTGCAGGTCTGTTACAGCACAGAGGGCACAGGGTTTGAAGTGGTTTTTAAGCCACTTGTATAAAATGCTCCCATCCATGTATTAGCACAATAAATTCCCCTGTGCCTGTGTTATAATATATATATATATATATATATATATATATATATATATATACTTATCTATACTGATAACACACAAGCTTCCTACAATTGTTTTCTCCTCTCCTCTGCTCAGCCTAGAATTCCTGAGGGTGGGGCCGAGCACTGCTGCTGGCATCAGCTGGAAAAGAGAGAGAGAGCTGTGTGTAGGAAGCCGGTGTGTTATCTATACAGATAAGAATATTTATGATATAACAAGGACACAGGGGAACTTCTAGTTCTAATACATAAGGGATGGGGGCTTTTAACCACCTGCTTACTGACCGGACCGATTTTCAGCTTTCAGCGCTGTCGCATTTTGAATGACAATTGCACGGTCCTGCGACGTTGTACCCAAACAAAATGTGCGTCCTTTTTTTCCCACAAATATAGATTTCTTTTGGTGGTATTTGGTCACCTCTGTGTCATTTCTGATCGCCGCTATAAACAAAAAAAGAGCAACAATTTTGCAAAAAAGAACAATATTTCTTACTTTTTTCTATAATACAAATCCAAAAAAAAAAATAAAAAATTATACATCAGGTTTTGGCCGAGATATCTTCTTCTACATATTTTTGGTAAAAAAAATCGGCCTATATTGATTGGTTTGCGCAAAAGTTATCGCGTCTACAAACTATGGGAATTGATTTATGGTGTTTTTATTATTTTTAATTTTTTTTACGAGTAATGGCAGTGATCTGCGATTTTTATTGGGACTGCGATATTGCAACGGTCATGTCGGACATTTTTTACACTTTTTTTGGGACCATTGACATTTATACAGCGACCAGAAATTTAAATATCCACTGATTACTGTATAAATGTCATTGGTAGTGAAGGGGTTAACACTAAGGGGGCAGTGAAGGGGTTAACTGTGTTCCCTGGGTGTGTTCTAACTGTGTGGGGGATGGGCTGGCCGGGACATAACACATCTAACTGATCCCAGTGACAGGGATCAAAAGATCTGTCATGTCCCCTGTCACAGAACGGAGAACCGCCGTGTTCCCCGTTCTGCAGCTCTGTCAGGCGATCGCCGATCTCGAGCGGACACCGAGTCCGCCCGACCCGTGGGCACGCCCGTGCAGCGTGCGGCGGCCCGCGCACATGCTGTCGCTGCCACCAAGGGCACATGGGGAGCGTGCACAGGGGATGAAATTCCAATCTGCGCTGGAGCCGTACTTCGGCAATAGCGCAGAACTGGGGGGGTTAAAGTTAATTATGAGAGCAGAGAAGAGACTCTACATACTGACAAGGAGAGGGAGGGGGAGGAGGGGGGGGGGGAGATGAAGGCAAGCATAGGAGAATAGGAGAGCTGCTAGTAACATAGACTGCACAGACCACGGTCTCTCAGGATCAGTACATGATAAGGGTAGTCAGAACTCAGGGGGAAGTCATGACCTGGCATTATCAAACATGTATTTTAGGGGATACAGAGGGATAATTTGATAAGCAAAAGCACCATGCAGCTAATTGCATGTCAAAAAGACAGGAGCAGCATTTTTTTTTTTCGGTTAACAAACGCTTTAACACTGGCGCCTATTGGTCAGGTTGAATACTTTGCATAAATGCTGTAACAGGAAAGTGGAGGTAAAACTAGAAAGATAAAGATTGTTACGACAAAGGAGATCTGACCATGTACCTGTTTCTGAAACAATAACTGAGCTTTAATTTTCTTGAAACTTTGCTATGTGGACTTTAATCTAAAACAACAAAGGCTTCTTAGTAATTATATATATTTACATGGCAAGCCTAATAACAAATGTCCCACCCATGAGACATTTAAAGCTTTTGCTGAACAAACACAACTGTCACTGTGTTCAATATGCAATAGAAAAGCTGATGGAGCAGCTACTACGGTGATTTTCAGCATTCCCATTGGCCCTCCAAATATCAGATATGGATAATTACATCGAGCCAAGCTAGCCCAATGTAAGTATCCAAAAAATATACAACATTTTCTGGAGATCTACACAGAGGGACACTTCCTGTATGGGGGGCAGGCTCATGTTATATTGGCAGCGATAAACCACGCATGAAACTGGGACCCCCAGAAACAGTCAAAGCAGATTTGTCTTACACTTTTTTTCTGCAAGGCAGCAAACAAACACAGTTCCGAAGCAGGAGGGCTTTGTACATCCATGGTATAAAACGAACAAAACATCTGCTTGTCCGAACCACTAACTATACTGGGATGATTTCTGGCTAACATGGTGCTCCACAATGGGTTCACCAAAACAAACAGCTCTTCTATCGTTTTAGTGTTCTGTTAGGAGTCAGTCTTTTCACCCAGCAGCAGGCTTCCACAACAGAGAGAGCAAGAAAGAGCCAAGAGCATCAGTCAGCTCACAAATATAAAGACATTTTGGCAGCTGAAACTAATAATGAGGTAAGATGTGGACCCAAGAACTGTAAGCTGTATCTAAACCAAACCTCTACAAAGCCTCCAGGCTTCAGAACCCATTACAGAACTTATTAGGATTCAGATAAAACAAAAAGTTTTTCTCTACAGCAGTCATAAATCCTGGATCTGCTCATCATGTGTAGGTGAGACACCTAGGTGATGGATATATCAATCCTGCCCACCAGTGCCTCACAATATACATTGATTGCATATACATTATGAAATGAGTTCCAAAATGTAAAACAAAATCAGCTGACTTACCTTAAAGAGGTCAGATATTTTAAAAACAAAAATAAGAAGAAAGGAGAGAAAAGAGAAAAAAATAAGAAGAAAGGAGAGAAAAGAGAAAAAAATATATTAGCCTTAATTTAATATGCAATAATATTAAAGAATATAATATTAAGTAACAACTCAAGACAGCTATCAAAACAATGTAATATACACAGTATCTCACAAAAGTGAGTACACCCCTCACATTTTTGTTAATATTTTATTACATCATTTAATGTGTCAACACTGAAGAAATGACACTTTGCTACAATGTAAAGTAGTGAGTGTACAGCTTGTATAACAGTGTAAATTTGCTGCCCCCTCAAAATAACTGAACACACAGCCATTAATGTCTAAACCACTGGCAACAAAAGTGAGTACACCCCTAAGTGAAATTGTCCAAATGGGGCCCAAAGTGTCAATATTTTGTGTGGTCACCATTATTTTCCAGCACTGCCTTAACCCTCTTGGGCATGGAGTTCACCAGAGCTTCACAGGTTACCAATGGAGTCCTCTTCCATTCCTCCATGACAACATCTCAGAGCTGGTGGATGTTAGAGACCTTGCGCTCCTCCACCTTCCATTTGAGGATGCCCCACAGATGCTCAATAGGGTTTAGGTCTGGAGACATGCTTGGCCAGTCCATCACCTTTACCCTCGGCTTCTTTAGCAAGGCAGTGGTTGCTAATTCAGCCACAGACCATGACACTCCCACCACCATGCTTGACTGTAGGCAAGACACACTTGTCTTTGTACTCCTTACCTGGTTGCTGACACACACGCTTGACACCATCTGAACCAAATAAGTTTATCTTTGTCTCATCAGACCACAGGACATGGTTCCAGTCATCCATGTCCTTAGTCTGCTTGTCTTCAGCAAACTATTTGCGGGCTTTCTTGTGTATCATGTTTAGAAGAGACTTCCTTCTGGGATGACAGCCATGCAGACCAATTTGATGCAGCGTACGGCGTATGGTCTGAGCACTGACAGGCTGACCCCCTCAACCTCTGCAGCAATGCTGGCAGAACTCATATGTCTATTTCCCAAAGACAGCCTCTGGATATGACGCTGAGCATGTGCACTCAACTTCTTTGGTTGACCATGGCGAGGCCTGTTCTGAGTGGAACCTGTCCTGTTATACCACTGTATGGTCTTGGCCACCATGCTGCAGCTCAGTTTCAGGGTCTTGGCAATCTTATTATAGCCTAGGCCATCTTTATGTAGAGCAGCAATTCTTTTTTTCAGATGCTCAGGGAGTTCTTTGCCAAGAGGTGCCATGTTGAACTTCCAGTGACCAGTATGAGAGAGTGAGAGCGATAACACCAAATTTAACACACCTGCTCCCCATTAAAACCTAAGACCTTGTAACACTAGCAAGTCACGTGTCACTGGGAGGTAAAATGGCTAATTGGGCCCAATTTGGCCTTTTTTACTTAGGGGTGTACTCACTTTTGTTGCCAGCGGTTTAGACATTAATGGCTGTGTGTTGAGTTATTTTGAGGGGACAGCAAATTTAAACTTTTATACAAGCTGTACACTCACTACTTTACATTGCAGCAAACTGTAATTTCTTCAGTGTTGTCTCATGAAAAGATATAATAAAATGTGAGGGGTGTACTCACTTTTGTGAGATACTTTATATTCACTGACAGCATTGCAGTCATACTGTATGTGTATACAGACATACAATAAATTCCCAGCATCATATAGACATCATTATCAGGCCACCCGTGAGAGCGTTCGCAGTGACCACAGAAATGAAACAGAGGGCAATAAGTGGGAGGGACTCCTACAGGTTCCACCTATCCTCTGCTAAGGTTACATAAAATTCACAGAAAGTGGGGCTCAACCAAGAGCAGATATTGTTATCTCCCCTCCAATATACACTGCTAGATTATTCCACACCATAGCTTGAACTTTGTGGTCCATTCATAAAATGCAGGCCATGGTGTGAAGCCTAAATATCTTGTGGAGTTCTCTCTCCTTAGGACAACACACATGACTGGGTTCTCCTCCCAAAGCCAACAGAGCACAATGCATATTTAAGGACATCACTCTTTATTGCGAATGTGTGGTGCTCTTAAAAAACCTGAGATCCCTGGATTTTGACATTCTTTCCATTATCCATTATTGGCAACTCATGTACATGGGATTCTTACGAGTATAAATATTTAATGTTGTAATAAGTAAAAGAATGGTCTACCTAACAATTGATAGTTTAGTTGTAGGTCTGGTGGGTTGAGTCAGCCCCTAACTTTTGGCAATGTCTTGGATACTCAAGATACACAAGATCCTCCTACCATAATTCACGCAGTTTGGGGAGTTCCCGCTTAGCTGTATGTGTTCTAGCTCCTCCTCTTACATTCTTTATGATATAAAATAAATAAAAATCCATCAGGAAATGTGGGCACCCATTTATATTGGTCATAGAAGGTGTAGAGACCTGGGAATTTAACAAGCAAGTCCCCAAGAGACGAAAGAGATTGATTGGTTGTTAAACTCTCTAGTATCTACCAAAAACTGAAACTCTGGCTGGACTATTCCTTTAATGACAACTCAGAACAGTATGGATCAACAGAATTTCTCTGACTACCTTTCAGAGTCCTGTTGTGGCAATACTAACCGTATTGGGGTTTATTTTGTTTGTTTTGTTTTTTCTTGCCTTCTTTTGAAAAAAAATGGACGTTTGTTTTTTTTTTTACTAATTAAATGTGAATATAACATGGGGTTGTTATTCTTCAGAAATGTCCCCAAATATCGCTGTCATGTCCGTTGTTTAGTTATGATGGTTGATCTGGTTTTGGCTTCGGCAAAGGCTGTGGCTCATTTCTCTGCAATGTTTGGGAAGGTTCTGAAATATGTTTTCGTCATTTTCCTCTGTCACAATGATATATCCCCCCTCAGACAGTCTACCATGCCTCTCTCCTACTCTGCAGTGCGGTCACGTCAGCTAAAGAAAAAAAAATGATATAAGACCGAATAAACACATAGGAGCCACGCAAAAGATGTTTTAGAACATTACACGGAGAAGTGTTTGTGCATAAGCTATTTCGGCAAGTAAAACAATTCAATAAAAAACACAGCGCCCATTACACTTCCCATTTCAATTTTAAGAACCATGGAATGCATTGATCCTTGCATCGCTGACGAGCTACAGCTTTTAATTCAAAGGCCCAAAAGAATTCATTCAGACAGTGAGAAAATCTGCATGCCAAAATGAGCATAAAAAAAATACACTTTTTATTTTATGGTTGGCGTGCTAAAAAGGCTGCGGTAATGCTGGAGAAAAAAATTTCCTTTTCTAGTCAGAGAAGTCTTCATTCAAGCCAAATTTTATGTAATGGAATTTTGCAGTTTAAAATGATTCTCTGTTCTTGTTATTGTCTGCATCGCAGCTCTGTTGGAGAAAACCAATTTGATTTCCAGGCTTGGTGTGATCATTTACTGAAGGGGTAATAGAACTATGGAACAGCCAATCAACGGAGTCACATAGGTAAAGGTAACCCCAATGTAATTCCCCTTGTTCTTCTGGCCAAGTGTTGGCACAGTTATCCAAGGCAGCAAAATATTCAACGTTATACATATTCATTAATATAAGTACTGTGCTGTGCTACACAAACAGAAATACACTGAATTATCAAAAATTAAATAAACTCAAAACATATAAGTGAAAGCCAACACAAGTCCAAGAAATGTGATAATGCATAGTGATGAATCCTCCACACACCCAAGGGGGAAAAGGTGTAATGAATTGCTTACCAGACTGGGTCACCGCCACCAGATAGAAACACCTAAAGGCTTACCAAAAACCAATGATTCTGATTAAAGAGAAGTCATAAAGCACTCTACAAACGTATCCACTGTTCATCCAGGTTTTGCAAATGGAGGAGATATCCCTTTAAACCTCCATCTCTGGTATTCAATCAGGTGTACAGTCACATGTTTAAACAGAAAGGAGACACTGCACGCCACATAGTGCAAACTGTGTATTTTTTGTTCCATATAACATCTTCTGGGGTTTTACATACAGACATATTATTTTCCTATATTGTTCTATTAAAGTGAACCTGGCCAATTCTGTTACAAAAGGCTTTATTGTCTTTAGAACATACACAATAGAGCCAATGGGATGACAATTAAAAAACATACAGTATGTGTGAACATATGGGAATTGCAGACATAACATTGCCGTAGTTTCATACAACAAAAAGAATAAGTAAATCTAGAACTTCACAACATCACATAAAGCAAAACTACACTCTGATCAGAGTGTTGATTCTATGGTTAGCTAAAATATCAGGCCACAGAAATTGCAATTCCTCATTATGATCACAGAAAGGGGGGGAAAAACAGAAACTATTTGAAAACTCAGTAACATCATAACAAGGCCATGTTCTAATGGCCTAATAGGTTTACAGACTGATTAAATGGAGAAACAGAGGTAAAGAAGAGAAAAGCGGATGAGGAAGAAACAAGGTAAAGAGCCCAGGAAAGGTTGAAAAAGAGAAGGAAGAAAAGAGGTCTCAAGCAGTAGATTAGAGTTCTCAGATTAATGTACCTTGCCAATTCAAACAGAGTTTATGGACAAAAAGCAGACAAGCAGACCTTACATTCCATAAAAACCACATGTCATAACATGTGTCTTTCCAGAAGAGCACGTTCACACCATATGTGTTGGCCCTGCCCAATGCAGTCCCAATGCATAGACAACACAAATAACCTTGAGTCCTATGCGTTCAAAATTATAACATGTATCTTTTTTTGTTTTGCATGCTGCGATGCAGTACATCGCATCAAAACACTCTGCGGAAATAGATTAATGATTTATGAAATTTCTTTCTGGGACTTAGCAGTAAAGTTGCAGAAAAAGGAATATGAAAACAGTGAGATGCATCATGTATGCCGCATTGACACCTCCCCATAATAGCGCACACCAGGGCGAGCAGTAAAATGTGAACGGGTGTGAATGGACCCTAAAAAGATATAAGTACAGTTACATGCAAATCCTGACTTTACATTAAACGTCAGAAATGACCTGCTCTACTTCTCACTCCAACAAGGAAGGAGGCCTGTGGAGGACTATACTGTGGACTTTCATAAGCTATCTGCGAATAGAGAATGGAATGAGGTCGCCCTGCAATATCAGTATCACCAAGGATTATCTGAATCCCTTAAAGATGAACTGGCCAGAGTAGCACCCCCTGCCACCTTGGAAGGACTGATACAACTGGCTACTCAGCTTGATAGGCGCATGAGGGAGCACCGCTCTAAAAGTCCCAAGCCTTCTGGCCCACCTGGATGCTACCTAAGGTCTCCTCATCTCCAATGACTGCACCCTCGTCTGCCTCTTCATCCAAAGTGGAACCAATGCAGATTGGTCTTGTCCGTTCAGCTCTAACTCTTTTGGTCAAAAAAATATGTTTATTATATTAGGGGACCAATAGCGAGAAAGTAGGAGGTAGGGCCAAGTCTGATCCTTGAAGGATGTGTTAGGACCTCCATATAACTTATAGTATATGTGAACCTTTTAAAACAACCCATTTGGTTTAAATTAAAAAATGCAAGGCAAAACATTTATATATATATATATATATATATATATATATATATATATATATATATATATTAGAGGTGGAGACTGCAGGGGGTTCTGTTCAGCAGGTGGCAGAGCTGAACAGAACCCCCTGCAGTCTCCACCTCTAATATATATATTTGCTGGTGGCAGAGCAACAGCAATACACTGATCTTCCCAGTGACTAGCTGAACAAAGGGGCATGTCAGCAGCAGTGTGACCACTGGACTACAGGCAGGTTATTCTCTGAAATAGAATGCAAATGCAGTTTAAGAGACAATATGTGCCATTTCATTGGATGTTTTTATGACTCTGCTTCTGCATTTTGCTTTATTGTATGCACCGGCTAAATTTCCAGGCTTGTGATCATATTTATTACTAGTAGTATATATATGCTAATATAAGAACATAGAAACCCAGTCACAAAAATGTAATTCCCAGTCCAGC
>BLSH010048212.1:922794-962506 GCA_018402905.1 Glandirana rugosa | reverse complement strand
TCATTTCTGGACTTGTTAAAAGATTCCCGGGCACAACGACCTGACCCATATTAGAGGTGGAGACTGCAGGGGGTTCTGTTCAGCAGGTGGCAGAGCTGAACAGAACCCCCTGCAGTCTCCACCTCTAATATATATATTTGCTGGTGGCAGAGCAACAGCAATACACTGATCTTCCCAGTGACTAGCTGAACAAAGGGGCATGTCAGCAGCAGTGTGACCACTGGACTACAGGCAGGTTATTCTCTGAAATAGAATGCAAATGCAGTTTAAGAGACAATATGTGCCATTTCATTGGATGTTTTTATGACTCTGCTTCTGCATTTTGCTTTATTGTATGCACCGGCTAAATTTCCAGGCTTGTGATCATATTTATTACTAGTAGTATATATATGCTAATATAAGAACATAGAAACCCAGTCACAAAAATGTAATTCCCAGTCCAGCAACACGGGCCCTTAGAAAATTGTTCAGGTCTTTACTGCTGTCTTGTCCCCATTGGGGAGCTTTCCCCTCACTTCCTGTAAGGGCATCTCCAATTGTCTATTAGCATTTATAGCATTTTGAATTTCTTACAAGGTGGTATCATGCTTCATATATGGTGGGGTTCCTTATGGTTTAGAGTATTTGGGTTATGGATTCCTCCAGAGGTTGCTAGGCGTCCTTTAAACATTAAACAACCTCTGCCTCTCCGAAATAAGCACTGAGATCAAAAATGTTTTTAGCTGTCTGAAAGATGGGGATTTTTTTCACAAAGGTTAAGGGTCATTTTTACCAATGACCAGAAATGAAAGGGGTCTTCTTCCTAATGACCACAAATGTAAAGAACATTCTTCCCATTGACAACAAACGTAAGGGACATTCTTCCCAATGACCACAGGTGTAAGCAGTCTTCTTACCAATGACCACAAATGTAAAGGTCATTCTTCCCAATGACCACAAATGAAAGGGGCCTTCTTCCCAATGACCACAAATGTAAAGAACATTCTTCCCATTGACTACAAACATAAATGACATTCTTTCCAATGACCACAGGTGTACAGGGTTTTCTTACCAATAAACACAAATGTAAGGGACACTCTTCCCAATAACCACAGGTGTAAGGGGCCGACTTCCCAATGGCCACAAACATAAAGAACATTCTTCCCAGTGACCACTAATGCAAAGAACATTCTTCCCATTGATTGCATATGCAGAGAGCCTTCTTTCCAATGACCACAAATGTAAAGGACATTCTTCCCATTGACCACAAATGTAAGGGACATTCTTCCCAATTACCATGAATGTATGTGGCATTCTTCTCACTCACCATCACAATAATATACCGTGATCTGTAGCCATAGTAATTATTAACAGGGGTTCCAGAAAGCTATTTCACGGATTCCTCCATGTTAAGAGTGTTGAGAAAGGCTGAGCTGTTACATGTACTAATCAGAAAGAGTAAACAAAAATCCCTTCAAAGCCCGACTTCATGATATTATTATTATTTGTACTTCATAATATAATCCCTGGGATCAAAATAAAAAATCCCAACAGAGAATAGCCACTTTCATTTTTTTGGCAGCCAAACAAATGATCACTAAGGAAAAGAGGTCCCATGGAACTATATTTGATTTAGTGAAGTGTTGGGTCTATGGCTTCATGGCAAGCTAACTAGTATCATCAATGATTCTCAGCATGAATTCTGTAAGGTGCGGACCCCCTGGCTAAAAGACACGTAGGGCTTAGCTGTGATAGTGGACTTAGTTAGTGTAATTACCCTCTAAAAGAATTTAATTATTATTAGATGGCTTAACTGAAGGGGCCCACTCTGTCCCTCTAGTCTCATATTCCCTTAATTTCCAATTTCCAACCCCCTTCCTTTTTCTTATTTTCTCAAATCTGCTTATTGTTGTGTTCTCTGCACTTTTTTTGTTTCTTCCTTCAGTGTGAGGTTTACCAAAAAATCATTCTATTTTTTAGCCCACAACATAATACTCAACACATTTAGCTGCAGTTTTAGTGACTAATTTCTATTTTTAAAAAATATTTCTCATTGCATTATCATTATACAGTACATTTTTCAGGCTATGTTATCTTGTATTTTCTTACTCACAAAAGTCTGACTCTGAGTTGGATGTATAACTTTAGTTATCTATGAATATATAAATAGATGTGTATATATATATATATCAATGTTAACTGATGCATGTCAATATTGATAAACATACAGATACACACATGCAGCCAGGCTTTCTGGTCAAAGTATTAAAAAGATCAGCAGGGCAACAAACATCGGTAGGAGATATCTGCCATGTTCTTAGTACATCCTCAGCCTTAGTACATCATATTACAAACGTTCCCTTTATTTGTAAACTTCAGTCCTTTTACTTTTTTGAGAGATATATTTTTTGAGATATATGTGAACTATGAGGTCTGCAGGAGGCATGTGTAGACTGGATAGGCAGTGCAATGGGCAGTTCAATGAGCGTGTATGGCAATAGTGCTGGCAATTTTATGTGCGACCATCAACAGGGTGTTCAAGCATTAGCAGCGGGTGTGTTCCAGGATCACAAGCAGATGTGTTGCAGAAAAACCTGCAGGTGTGTTCCAGGATAAGCAGCAGGTATGTTCCACGATCACCAGTAGATGTGTTCCAGCACCATCAGCATGTGTGTCTCAGCATAACCAGGTGTGGTCAATGATCACCAGTGGATGTGTTCCAGCATCATCCGCGGCTGTGTCCCAGGATAACAAGGTGTGTTCCAGGTATCACCAGTAGATGTGTTCCAGGATTATCAACAGGTGTCTCCCAGGAAAACCAAGTATGTTCCAAGATCACCAGCAGATGTGTTCTAGGATTATCAGCAGGTGTGTCTAAGGATATCTGTCAGATATATTCCAGGATCGCCAGTAGAGATGTACCAGGATCATCAGCAGGTGTGTTCCAGGATAACCAGGTGTGTTCCAGGCTCACCAGTGAATGTGTTCCCAGATCATCAGCAGGCGTGTCCCAGTATAAGCAGGTGTATTCCAGCATCACCAGTAGATGTGTTCCAGGATTATTAACAGGGGTGTCCCAGAAAAACCAAGTGTGTAACTATTGCAAATATCTACGCCCCCAACACCAAGCAAAAAGCCTTCTACAAAATCATTATAAAAAAGTTAAATCCCTTCAGGCAAACCTTGCTGATTATATGTGGGGATTTTAACAATATTCCTGATCCATCACTAGACACCTCCAATACTGCCCATAACAGCCTCACATCCCTCTCTTCCCTAATACAGTCAGAAGTTAATTGGTTCTTGTCTAAATTGGCCCTAGTATGAAGGGACCCTAGATGGTAAGCTCCTTGAGGGTAGGGACTGATGCGAATGTACAATGTATATGTAAAGCGCTGTGTAAATTGATGGCGCTATATAGGTACCTGGAATAAATAAGTAAATAAAATAAGACCTGTATGACCCCTGTAGGTGCGCTCACAGTACAGAAAGGGATGACACTTTCTATTCCCACTCACAAAAGGTTTACTCTCCGATAGATCTGTTTTTGATGGACAAATACTCACAACAAAACAAGCCGGGAGCATACCTGGCCAAACAGCTCAAACGCAGGGTCGCACAAGCCAAAATCCCCTATCTTACAGACCCCCATGGTGCTCGACTCACAAACCCCAAAGACATTTTACTTCAACCTATATAATCTGACTGGCTCTGATTCAACCTCCCTCCCACTCCTGAAGATATTAATTGATTTGTTCAAAACACCCACCTACCCTTTAAGAACAACTACACTCTCTCTCAGCCCCATTTACAGTAGAAGAACTTGAAATAGCCATTACTGCCCTACCACTTAACAAAGCCCCAGGCCCAGACGTTTAGCGGTGAGTACTATAAAACATCCACAAAAATTCTCATTCCACATCTCTGCCACTCATTTAACTTTATAGCATCCACAGGCTCCATTCCTGCAGTATCAATACAAGCCACCATAGTAACCATACCAAAACCCGGCAAACCGATGGACGATCCTACCAACTATAGACCCATATCTCTACTAAACATAGACACTATACCAAGCTTCTAGCTACTAGACTCTCTCCGATCATGACGCAACTAATACACCCTGACCAAGTAGGTTTTATAACTGGCAGACAAGCATCCGATGGCACATGCCGATTTATAGACCTGATTCAATGGTCGGAGCATCACCAAACGCCTTCTCTGCTCATCTCCCTTGATGAGTAGTCCCAGAGTGGACTAAACATACTTAAAAGCAGTACTACAAAAAATGTGGTTTCTCAGGAACTATCCTACAAGCTATACTGGCCCTCTACTCCTCTCCTAGCACTTGTGTCCTCACCTCTGGCCTGCTCTCAGACCCCTTCCGTATCTCTAATGGGACTCGCCAAGGGTGCCCCCTCTCTCGCCTCATATTTGATCTCATTATGGAACCCCTAGCCCAAACTATCCGTGACAACCCCCTCATAAAAGGTATCACAACTGGTAGCACCATACACAAAATTGGACTCTATGCTGATGATGTAATTATCTCCCTGACTGACCTACAACCTCACTCCCAGAATTATACCACACATTTGACTTATTCAGCAAAGCATTCCCTATATAAAATTAATTCATCAAAATCCAGCATGCTAGGAATAGGACTTAATCAACAGACCATAAAAAATATCACGGCTCAAACAACTTTCTCGTGGGCCTCCAATTCTATACTTACATACTTAGGTATCCAGCTGGTCTCTACTTCCTTTAGACTACTAAGCCTAAATTTTAATAACCTTGTGGCCAAATTACAAACAACAGTGCAAGACCTTCGACATACTCAAGCCTCATGGGCAGGTAAAATTGCCCTCGCCAAAATGTTTCTACTCCCACGTGTCCAATATACTCTCAGAACCTTACCTATAAACTTCCTGCAAAGCCATCTTCAAAAGCTGCAAGCGATCATAAACAACTACATATGGGGTGGAAAACATCCTCGGCTAAAACGCAACACTCTGTGCTCACTCACCGCTTCAGGAGGCATGGGTGCACCAAACATCCAAGCATATTATAAAGCCACCATCCTGAATCAAGTTCAAGTTTGGTGGAACCCTCCAAAATCAAACACATGGTACCACATTGAAAAAAACGTGCTGGATTCTAAATCCAGAAATATCCCTTGCCATACCTACCTGAGCACAGTCAACGCCACTTTAAAAATTTGAAAAGCCATCATCCAAAGTACCAAAGGCATTCAGCACTCCCTGCTTCCATACATACCTCTGGAAGCACTGCAGATCTCTACAAGTGACATCTCCCTTTCAGAATGGATCAACACAGGCATATGTACTATTGGAAATGTATATGAAGGAACAACGATTCATTCTTTTCAACAAATTCAATCCAAATGGAACATTGCATCTACAGATTTCTTCAAATATCTGAGGATATGCTCAATAATGGCCAATGTTCAATGGTTGAACTCCCCTCTACTCAGACACTTAATAACTTCCTTTACCCAATCCTCCAAACAACAATATGGAATAGCATTCATCTATAAACTCCTGACTGCAACTGAGCACAACTCAAAAACGCCAACAATGACGAATTGGGAAAAATCCCTGCAACGTTCATATTCTCCCCAACAATGGTATCATGCGCTATATGCTCCCTTGAAAGTTTCCAAGTGCATATTACATTGGGAAACTCTCCAAAAAATATACCACAGCTGGTATCCCATCCCGGAAAAACTTGCCCACATTTACCCAACGTCCTCTAATCTTTGCTGGAGAATCTGTGGGAATCCAGGATTGTCTCTACATATTTGGTGGTCACGACCAAATCTCACCACATTCTAGTCTAAACTCTCCAAGCTCTTGTTCTCTATAGTCCCAACCCATGTCACCCTTACTCCACAGATGGTTATGTTGGGACTGGACTTAGATGCATGGCCCAGAACGGCACATATGGTCATTTTCCATGTTTTCATAGCCACCCAATTAACCGTTGCAAGAAACTGGAAAGCCATCCCTCCCCTATCCTGTACTGAACTTATTGCCACTTTAAGCAACCACTGCTCCATGGAATATAGGTTTACAAAAGCCCTCCTCTGACTCCCTGGTTTCTACAAAAACCAGGATCACAGGCTTAAACACCCCAAAGCACTGTCTCTAACATGAGCCCAACCCTCTAAGGGGGTTCCTCATGTGCTTTACCCACATTAAAGCTGTCATTTCTTTGCTTTCATATAGTATAATCACCACCCTCCTTTCTTTATGGTTATGTACTTCAATGCTGTTCTGAAAACTTGGTTATATAGAACAATGTTCTGTATACCCTTAAGTAGGTTAACTTTGTCTTGTACCGCTTTCATGGTTTATTTCATGCTCTAATATGCAATGCAAAACTTTGTACTAAGACAAAACCTTAATAAAATCTTTAAGTGAAAAAAAATACTGGAGGAACATTTGCATTTATCAGTCAGGAAGCTATGCATGGGACGTACTTGGACATTCCAACATGACAATGATCCAAACCACAAGGCCAAGTCCACCTGTCATTGGCTACAGCAGAATAAAGTGAAGGTTCTGAAGTGGCCATCTCAGTCTCCTGACCTCAATATCATTGAGCCCCTCTGGGGAGATCTCAAATGTGTAGTTCATGCAAGACAGCCCATGAATTTCCAGGAACTGGAGGCTTTTTGCCAAGAGGAATGGGCAGCTTTACCATCTAAGAAGATAAAGAGCCTCATCCACAAGTACCACAAAATACTTCAAGCTGTCATTGATGTTGAAGGGGGCAATAAACGGTATTAAGAACTGGGGTGTGTAAACATTTGATCAAGGTCATTTGGGTCGTTTCTGTTGTCATTATGATTTAAAAAGAGTAAACACAGCTGATTGATAATAAATGGCTTCAGCCAAACACTAACCATGAGTGAAAGAAACTTTTTTGTGTTATTATTCAAATTCTCTGAAAAATGGCCAAGAGATCATAAATTCTGCCAGGGTATGAAAACTTATGAGCACAACTATATGTTCCTGGATCCCCATTAGAGGTGTACCAGGATCATCAGCAGCTGTGTTCCCAGGATAACCAGGTAGGTTCCCGGAGCACCAGTAGATGGGTTCCTAGATCATCAGCAAGTGTGTCCCAGGATAACCAGGTGTGTTCAAGGATCACCAGTAGATGTGGTTTAGCATAATTGGCATGTATGTTCCAGAATCACCACAAAGGTGTTCTAGGATCATCAGCAGTTGTATGCCAGGATAGCCAACAGGAGTGTCCTATAAAAACAAGCATACAGTATGTGTTCTGAGATAACCAGCAGGTATGTTTCAGGATCTCCAGCAGGTGTGCCCTAGCATCACCTCCAGGTGTGTTCCAGGAATATCAGTATACAAACAAATTTAAATGGGAAGGTCTGGTACAGTACAACTAAGCCTGGGGTTTGCTTAACTGCTTGATTAACAGAGCAAGGGTCTAAGAAATTATTTTTCTATTTTAACTGAATTTTTTACATTTATTGTTACAATAAAATCTGCAGAATATTGCAGAGCACATCACATTCTATGTTTTAAATCTACCCGTTTATTAGAAGCAAGTCAGGGGGAAAAATACTATTCATGGAATTTAACAACTGTCTCAGATACAGAAAATCATACAAATTGACTTTTATCCCTGCAGGGAAAATCCATAAGCCATTATGAGAAAACAAAGCAAGTTTTTCTGCTCCCACATTTTTTCTCTTTATTTGTCATTTTCTAGCCGATAAAAAAGGAGAACACTTTTCAAAGGTCATTCACCCAGTAAGTGCAAAATACAAGAGGCCATCCCCTAAAAACATGTCTGCCCTTTAAATACTCCTTTCATTTCAACATTTAACCATGGCAACCTTTTGGTATCCCATTTCTTGTGTGTACTTTATAACCAAAGCTAGGTTTATTTCATTTTTCAGCAATGTTCTGTCATTACAACTCTGAACGGTGTAATGAAATTTTATTAAGTTTCAGTATAACAATAAGAAAAAAAAAAAAAAAGCAACATGAAAATCAATATAATGTTTGAAATCTTGGTGGCCTTTAATGTTGCAGACTTTTCCGGCACAATCTAATAATATTACTATTCTGTTTTTAAAATTAAGCAGCAACAGTTATGTGCCGAGAAGAACAAAAGTTGTTGAGAAAGTGTCAGGTGTAGAGGGCAGCAAACCACAAGAGTAAAAGAACCTTCAACTTTTTTTGTTTCAATGCATATAATAAAAGGTCGCCAGGACATGAAGTGAGGGGAAATCTCCCTGCTGGGTATTCAGATAGCAATAAAAAACAGAAAGATGTCCTAATCCTTCTTAACTTAGTTTAAAATTAAAATTAAACTAAAAAAAATAGCACTCTAGATGTATTTATAGGTTAACGTAACCTCTTAAAAACCTCAACAATTCTAAGAAAGCTATTTAAAAAAAAATGTAAGGGTAGACAATATCTTCTTTAAAAACCACCTGTAACAATGTACAGAAGATGCAAAGGTAAAGTCAGATGAATGTCTTCATTTTTATGGCCCACTTCCTTTGACCTCCTGAGACTTACAGTTGGCCATTAAGGGTGTCCATAACATTGAAGGAACAATAGAAAGGTGCAAGGAATAGGAGGCCAGGCTTGACTATTGCATTAAACATTGAGAAGTGGGCATAACTTCAGCTGCCTTTACCTCTAAGTACTGACCATTTCATACATAAATGTTATGTTATAAGGGTGCTCTCTGCCCTTAAAATTAGCATTACTTTCAAGAGCATTTCTCAGATCTATCAGCACTGAGGGCCATTCCCTTCTGTAAACCCCACTCATATTGACTATCCCTGTACCTCTACATCAAGAGTAACTCTCGCACTATCCCCTACCTGTAACCCTAACACTAAACCTTACCTTACTCTACCTGTAACTCTAACACTAACTATCCCTCTAAGCCTCACTGTAACTCTAACAATAACTCCTACACTAATCTTCTCGGTAACACTAATCCCCCCCCCTGTATTTTTAGCAGTAACTCTTCCCGTGACCCTAACACTAACCTCCCTAGTAATTTTGGCACTAACCCTCCCTGTAACCCTAACACTAAGCTTCCCTGCAATGCTAACCCTCCATGTAAATGTATCACTAATCCTTCCTGTAGCCCTAACACTAATATTCCCTGTAACGCTAACCCTCCATGTAATCTTATCACTAACCTTCCCTGTAACCCTAACATTAATCCTTCTTGTATCACTTACCCGTCCTGTAATTTTAACACTAAGTCTCCCTGTATCCCTAACACAAACCTTCTCTGTAACACTAACCCTCCCTGTCATTTTAACACTAACCATCCTTGTAACCCTAACACTAATCTTCCCTGTAACACTAACCACCCCTGTAATTTTAACACTAACCCTTCTTGTTGTATCCCTAGCACGAATCTTATCTGTAACACTATCCTTCCTTGTAATTTTGACACTAACCCTCCCTTTAACCCTAACGCTAATCTTCCCTGTAACACTAACCTTACTTGTAATTTTGACACTAACCCTCCCTGTAACACTAACACTAATCTTCCCTGTAACACTAACCTTACTTGTAATTTTGGCACTAACCCTCCCTGTAACACTAACACTAATATTCCCTGTAACGCTAACCATCTGTGTAATCTTATCACTAACCCTCCCTGTAACCCTAACACTATTCTTTCCTGTAACACTAACCCTCCATGTAATTTTATCACTAACCCTCCCTGTAACCCTTACACTAATCTTTCCTGTTACACCAACCCTCCGTGTCATTTTAACACTAAGCCTCCTGCAATTCTAACACTAATTTTCCCTGTAACATTAGCCCTCCTGTAACATTTACTCTCACTGTAACCCTAACACTAATCTTCACATTAACCCTCACTGTAACCCTAACACTAATCTTCACATTAACCCTCACTGTAATCCTAACACTAATCCTCACAGTACCCATTAGCAATTATATAAAACTAACCCTCACTGTAACCCCCATCCCTGCCATAACCCTTAGGCCTCATACACGCGGACATTTTTTACCACCACGTTTTTTAGCCTTTTTCTGCAGCTCTCCATGTTATTCAATGACCCCATAAAAACGCTGATGTTTTTGAGCTATAGATGGCATTGGCGTTAGTGAGCTGAAAGCAGAACTTACGGCCAGCGCGTTCCGAGGCTGTAACATTATGACGTTTTTTACGCTGAGCCAGCAAAACGCTCACTGACACGCATTAACGCCGTAGCGACGTTAACCGGCATTTTTAGAGCCGCCATTTTCAGGTTAAAAAATACTCTCCCTGTAACTCTAAATTTCCCATTGCATTAAGCCCCCTCCCTCATAACCTCACATAACCCGATCCCATTGGACGCCTTTCTCAGAGGAGGAGGAGGGGGCTTAGCTCCCGCTCGCCAGACACCACTCGCTGCCCGCCCAGCCCGCTTCCTAGATGGGTTAAATGCGGGACTTTGATGTCCGACTACCCTAGGGGGTTCTTCTGTCAGTGCCGCAAGCTCCGCGATGGGGGTGGGGGGCTGTATATTCTATCTGCTGATGCTGTATACTCCTACCTGGTGATGCTGTATACTCCTATCTGGTGATGCTGTATACTCCTATCTGGCGATACTGTATACTCCTATCTGGCAATGCTGTATACACCTATCTGGTGATGCTATATCCCTTTTTCTGTCGATGCTGTATACTCCTACCTGGCGATGCTGTATAGACCCTATCTGGCAATGCTGTATACTCCTATCTGGTGATGCTGTATACCCCTATCTGGTGATGCTGTATACCCCTATCTGGTGAGGCTGTATACTCCTATCTGGTGATGCTATATACTCCTATCTGGCAATGCTCTATACACCTATCTGGCGATGCTGTATACCTTTTTTCTGGTGATGCAGTATACCCTATCTGGTGATGCTGTATATTCCTATCTGGTGATGCTGTATACTCCTATCTGGCGATTTTGTATACTCCTATCTGGCATTGCTGTATGCTCCTATCTGGTGAAGCTGTATACCCCTATCTGGTGATGCTGTATACCCCTATCTGGTGAGGCTGCATACTTCCATCTGGCGATGCTGTATACCTTTTCTGGCGATGCTGTATACTCCTATCTGGCCATGCTGTATACTTCTATCTGGTGATGCTGTATACCCTATCTGGTGATGCTGTATACTCCTATCTGGTCATGCTGTACACTCCTATCTGGTGATGCTGTATACTCCTATCTGGTAATGCTGTATACTCCTATCTGGCAATGCTGTATACTCCTATCTGGTGATACTGTATATACCCTATCTGGTGATGCTGTATATACCCTATCTGGTGATGCTGGGCTGTATACTCCTGACACAGTGGGTGGAATCTATAATGGGTGGGCCTTATAAGAAGTGTGAGGGGTCAAAAAGGAAGGGTGGAGTCTGGCACCTCCCCATTCTAAAATGTCACCAGCCACCACTGGTCCTAACCAAAACTCTGACCATCTCTATAACTCTAATACTAATCCCATCTGTAGCTTCCAGACTTACATTAACCTTCCCTAATGTAAACGTACCTCTCCTGCATCAGGATCCTCTCTGACCAACCAACTGAGCTCAATGATACCAAAATCTATTGTTCTAAAAGCTGGTGTATCTTTGCAAATGACAAACCCTACAGAAAAGTACCTTTGACACTTTTAGCATGGTGACTGTGGAATATGAGATAGGATGAAGAGTGGCTAAGAAGCTGCCTTGCAGATTGAGGGTCCTATGTTAACTTTCTTCTAGGGGACCATCATGGAAGCTCTCTTTGTGCTTGCATGTTTTTTTTCTTGGGTTTCATTTTATTTCAACAATCCGAAAACATTCCGGTAGGTTAATAAGTTCTATTGTGTGTGTATAAGTGTGGTAGATAGAGACACTCCTACATACACAAAAGATCCTATGACCTACGTAAGCTCCATCTGGAGATTCTGCAAGTTCAATGCTCTCCATGAGGCTTTGTGGTAAAGAAAATGTCACAAATAAAAAGGAATACATTCTTCATCATTCCTATTCTTATAAGATGTTTGCTTTTGCTTGAGGGTGTGCATAAAAAGATACCATTTATAAATGACATATACATTTCTTTCTCTAATATGACTCCAGCAATAGAGTCCAAATTGAACGATTTGCTTGTTTCAATGGCATCTAACCATTATTGATCAGTGGAGGACGCATGCAGAACGGTAATAACTACAGATTCTTCTTGGAATCCACAGGAAGGTTTGTTGCTAGCTTGAGTGATAAATATTTGTCTGCATTGAAAGTAAAAGGCTTTGTAGATGACAGAAAGATTGTTTTCTAAGTACTGGAATACCGGGAAATAAAAAAAATATATATAAATCTACAGCAGATTTTTTTTTTTTTTTTTGCGTTTTTTCTTTACACTTTTCTATATAGAGATCACAGTTGGGGTTATTGAAGAATTTGAATATTCACGATATAATGATTATAACTGGTAGGTTTACCGATAAAAGTATTGTATTTGCTTCCCTATTTAGCTTTATGTATTATCTTCAGAATAAGTTAGAAAGCAGGTGGTAGCCTATGAACTGCCCGACCTAGCTCACACAGGGATGGTATACTGAAGGCAAATAGGCTGTTCACTTTGCATGGGAATATTCACTTTACAGGGGAATGCCCCCTTAGGTTCGTGAAGGTTGTGGAAATTCACTTTGCAAAGAATACTATTTGAAATGTTACTAAACCCAGGAGCCTGCATTCACTATATCTGGTCTCCCACAGTACACAGAACATGGAGATTCAATTATTTTTAGTAAATATAAACTGCTAAATATCCTTTCTCATCAGCAGTATATAGCGGTCTTGTGACTTCTATCAATGTCTGGTTAAAGCTTGTAGGAGGAGTTTTCATCCTTTTTTGTATTATATTTATTTTTGAAAAAAAATATGAGTTTCACAAAGGCCTCATTTACACTGCTGCTGGTAGACGGACGTTTCGAGGCATTTGGGCGTTTTTTTCAGCTGCCCCTGAACTCTCCTCTATGTTCTCTTATCAGTACATGTACACAGGGTCGTTTAAGGTAGTTTCCAGGCAGTTGAGTTTAAAGGCTTTTTTTGGAATGCAAAAAAATGGGTTCAGACGCCAGTTCAGAGGCATTTGAAACGCCAAACAGCTTGTAAACGCGCCTAAACGCAGTAACTCGCATCTAGGACCATTTCGTTTACAGGCGTTTCCATTTAAAAAAAAAAATGTTTTTTTTTTAAAAACGCTCCTAGACGTGAACACGGCAAAACGCGTCTAAACGCCGGCTTCTAGCTGTCAAAAGAAATAGTTCAGGGGAGGTTTAAAAAGCGTCCCGTGTAAATGGAGCCAAATAAACAGAAGAGTGAAAAACAGTACTTAGATAAGAGACAGGTCCAATGTGTCCCATAGTCTATGTGCGCAGGGGCTGTGCCAGGTGTGCCTGGGCACACCCTAATCACTACCTGTGGTGCCGGTTATCCCTACTGCCAAGGCTTCCCCCATTTTGCACCCCCTGCAGTGCTGCTGGCTTCCCTTCTCTGCTCTGCCCTCAGCTGCTGCAGGGGGTGTTTCAGGATGGAGAGTGGGGGAAGGGGCTAGCAATTTACCAGTGCCTTCCTTTTTTAAATGAACACAGAGAAAACACTTACTCACTCTGTTTATTCATAACTGAAGCATAGCAAACTGTGTTTACTACTATGCTTCAGTTTGTGAATGAACAGGAAGCCGCCAAGCATAGGGCACTTCTCATTCATTCACTGTCCCATGCACAGTGCCAGGACAAGGGAATCCAGCACCCAGGGCAAAGGTACAAAACTGTGACCCCCTTCACTTAGGGTTAGGGTTAACAGTGATGTTGATACTCCTGTCAGCCTTGCACAAGGAGCACCCATCCCTGCCTACCATTGCGCCTAAGGCAGCCGACCCTCCTGCCCACCCCTTGTCTCGGCCCTGCCTCGTGCAGCTGAGGCTGCAGAGAAAGGCATGTGTGTTTGAGCTTTGGAGTGCACCCCCTAATGCAATAGACTGCACACACCTATTTCTCTAACAAACCACAGTCATCTATACCAGTTAGAAATATTCAGGTCACATTACAAAAAGAGCAGTGGTGGAGTAGAAATAGCGTTCTTATATATGGCCAATGAGTACCAGCAGGGTTAATCAAGGTTTAACGTAGAGCAATGTGCGAGTACAGGTTATATGACTATTAATGCTTTATACCCAAGTAGATGTAGTAAACCTGGACACGTCAATACAGAGAAACAATAACAAAAGTAAAGAAATATAGTAAAGCCCCAATATAGGGTAGAGGAAACAATTTGGCTCATGAGGTTAAGGTCACTCTAGAAGGAAATAACCCGATAAATTAGTATATAGAGTATGCATTAAGACTAGAAAGCAGTGCACAGTCAGACCAAGATGGCTAAAAAAACAAAGCAAGAGTGATACTGAGGTCAGGGGCCAGAGCCGCTTGGGTCATCAATTTCTAAGAGTAATATATTAAGCTGGACCAAATTTCCCAGAATTTGTTTTTAATGGAATAGACCCAGCGTTCTGTCTCCATCACTCTGTCCACCTCCTTCTTCCAATCCTGCAAAGTTGGACATGTAGGTTGCTTCCAAAATTTGGATATGAGGCAGTTAGCGGCGTTCAAGAGGTGTGGGGTAACACTATGCTTGTAGGACTTAAAAGAGGAGGGGGGGAGTTTTCATTCTACTCTGACTGTCCTATGAGCCTGCAGGACCCCTGATCCTCTGCCTGGACAGTACTGAGTGGTCCTGTGCTGATCACAGGCACTCTCCAAAGAAAAAAAAACTCTGTAGCAATACACACCTAACTGAGCATGTGCAGAATGTTCCCAAGGCTCTGCTCTATCAAGAGATGGATTGGGGATAGTGGAAAAATGAGGGGATCAGAGTAGACCGGATCAAACAGAATTTTGAGCACAGTGCCAAAAAAAAAAGAGAGCAACTGAGCATGTGCAGAGCAGGGTGAGACAGTGCATTGGACTTTAAACAATATAATCACTTATTTTTAATGTTCTACATACCTATACCTTCTAAGCCTGAAGTGATCTAGTGGGACTTCATTTTCTGATTAAAATTTCACGTCAACATTATGGGCTTAAAAGTGCTCAGAACAGAAACGGTAATGTGAACCACAGCTACAGAAAACTTAACAAAATGCCAATGTGTTTTCAAACATAGGGGCTGATGTATTCATGTCTCAATAATGCCACCAATCAGATTCCATCAATCCTATGGTGGCTGTGGGACCATATTGACTATTCTTAACATCTATTTTTTAACATTCCATTAACACCAATAAATGTTGAACACTTTACAAAAACTAACACATTCACATCAAAGCCAACTCCCAAGGGAGCTCACAGTCTGACGTCCCAACTACAGTCATACTACTGCATTTGATTACCTTTTTGGTCAGATACCAATCAACCTGTTAGTGAATTTTTAGAATGTGGGAAAAAAATTAAAAAATCTGGGGAAATAACACAAATACAGGGGAATATACAAATAGGCAGACTGTGCTGTTGGTGGCAACTGAAAACAAGATACCAGGGCTGCAAGGCAAGAAGGCTAATCCTAAAGACCCAAGGGTGAATACTCTTTACACATTGTGCTGGCTCCTTCATACCTCAGAAACCCAAGACCCCTGGGCTTACCCTCTAGACACTGTGCTCACCCCTTGATTCCTCAGGAATCAAATACTGCAAGGCTACAAGGCAAGAATTCAACATGCCCTTTGCACAACATGCCCTTTGATACTTCACGAATTAAAGGCCTTAGATCTACAAAGCAAGAGTGCTAACCTTTTAGACACTGTTCTGGACCCTTACTACCTCAGGTATAATCCTAAAGCTAACAAGCAAGGGTACTAACCTTTTGAACACTCTACTGGTTCCTTGATAACTCAGGAACCCAAGACCTTAGAGCTATTAGACATGAATTGTAATCCTTTAGACACCATGCTGGCTCCTTGGTAGGTCAGGAATTAAGGACCAAAAGACCCAATTATCTGAATACTTTTGGGTTCATTTATTAAAGTAAGGTTCAGTGCAACAGGCCTCTGCAGACAAATGGATACATGAATGTAAGCACCACTGTATACCTTCTGTCTTGAAGACCCTGTATGCTTAAATGGAGGCGACCTTAAAGGCACACATTAAATATCACCTAACATTTAATTAACGTAAGAGAGTTCTGTTTTCTCTAATGCTGAACTTCTGGGAACATGAAAATAGGGCGGCACCTGCAATGCAAGGGTCAACTACTTGTTTAGGTCTAGGGGGTATGAAAAAGTAGATTTACTTGCCTTATCTTCTGCTCTTGCAGGCTTTGTGCTGCTAGACTGGTCCCCAAAGCACCTTCTCCTCTATGCTCCAGTGGTCTAAGGTCCTGACATCAAGACCAATGCAGGGTCGCTGCATTGGACTAGAGAACACTGAGGGACAGTCCACCGCCAGAGAATGTGGGTGCACTGTCTGCTGGGGGAATAAAGCACTTGGTATAGAAAACTGTTTTTACCAGCCCCACTGCAAGGGAGAATTTTCAGTTTTCCCTGAATTCAGCTTTAAGCCTCACCGCTTCTTGCTAATCCACACCCCTTCCACTTCATTTCTACCTATTGATAATAAGCCCAATCCCTTCCCACTAAGCCCCAACCCTTCATCACACCTATTTGGTGGCTAATATGTAAGCAGTTGCAGGCATTCTTCCTAAAAAACACCTTCTGGTACGTTTCGGGAATGTAACTGTCACATTGGTTGTGCTCTTAACCAAACTGAAAACGATAGGAGAGTTTAGTTACACTTTAAGTGAAATTGTCCCCTTAGGGATTAGTTTAGTCCCCTCTGGGAAGGCAGGTACCTGATTTGATGGCAAGTTCCTGTGAGAGTCTAGGCCAGTGATGGCGAACCTTGTCACCCCAGATGTTTTGGATCTATATTACCCATGATGCTCATGCACTTTGCAGCATAGTTGGGCATCATAGGAAATGTAGTTCCAAAACATCTGGGGTGCCAAGGTTTGCATATAGGTTTTAAATAGGGGATCCAACATCATCCGGGTACGCTTTGGGAGAGTGGCTGGTTAGGTCAAAGAACCCGCTGGTTAGGGACAGTGCTTAATGCAGGGAAAGGTTTCTGCTGAGTAAGGACAGTGTAGGGAACATCATCCAGTGCCACAAGAACGTTCTGTGGATTCTTCCCAAGTAAGCTGATACAGTGAGATTGTGCCAAATACCGCCATCCCTCTAGCAAATACCATTCTCCGGTAACATTACGGTGATCCACTCTACAGTGAACTATGTAGAAACTGGCATGTCTTCCAGTGTGCCATAGCGTTCATCTACTGTAACTGTTATAACTCTGAACAACTTCTATAAAGTTTCTATAGTGCTAAAGGCATCATGTGTGCTTATTAGTTCTAATAATAAGCGCCTCCCCTTATATATGTGATGTCCGTGATGACGCCCTATACCAGAGATATGCAATTAGCGGACCTCCAGCTGTTGCAAAACTACAAGTCCCATCGTGCCTCAGCCTCTGGGTGTCATGCTTGTGGCTGTCAGAGTCTTGCTATGCCTCATGGGACTTGTAGTTCCGCAACAGCTGGAGGTCCGCTAATTGCATATCCCTGCCCTATACGGAGGGCGAAACGCGTTGACGTCATTTCCGGTCACCGCAGCCGTCTATGTCACTTCCGCCCTCAGGAGTAGGAGGTTTGGAACTCACGCTGCTGACACCTTATTACATAACAGGCGTTTTTTTCACTGGCATCTAGTGAGTATGTTTTTATTTGGTGCAAAAAAGTGGCTTGGTTAATAGTCTGCACATGAGGCTGTTTCTGTTTATTCAAGCTATTCAGAGGACATCCTTTTGGAAGATTGAGTGTTTATTCCAGAGGTCCGGACATCGTGTTGCTCCTTTCCAGTCTTTCCCCACTGACATAAGCTTGTGGGACCTCTGACTGAAAAGCAGTAGGTCAACACTTTTTGGTGAGTGGGGACAGAAAGGGGGTCTGGCACAGTTTGTCACACTGCACTTTGGAGTAATACCCGAGCACCGGTTTGAGTACCTTAGCACAAGTCACCTTTTTTGAAGACTATGGACTATTTATGTGTATTCTTTAGGCACTAGCACCTTTACCAATGGACTTTTTATATGTTATTATCATTATTTGCATTGGTTTATTAATGGTTTGTTTATGATCACATATATAAGGGTAGGCGCTTATTATTAGAACTAATATATCTTGCAGCAGTTTTTCTGTCTGAGGTGAGCTGCCCCCCGGCATAGGTGTGTGGGCCCATTGAGGGAGCACTCACCTTATTTTTGATTGTACTAGCACAACATCGTGGGAGGTAGAGAGGGCGCTTGTCTTTCTAGTTTTGTTTATCATGTGTGCTTAGTTCTTCTTGAGTGAGTACCTTGTTCAAGGCCCTGCCTACAAGCGCAGGGAGTTTTACCGCTATTTCAGACCCTGAGAAGGTGTTTGAAGGGTCATTACTCCCACCCATGAGGAAGTACAAATGTTAATACCTAAGGGTCTTCTTAGGACTTCTCACGTAATGCTGTACATTAGCACTCTCAGGGTAACCTATGGGAATCAGGGGTTAAATTCCTGAAAGCCAGCCAAGCACGAAAGTGTGTCTTTCTGCAGCAGACAGGAAATAAAAAAAATGAAAGAATTATTATAAATATATTTTTTAATCATTGTCTGCCAGAAGGTGTTCGTGTCGCTGCTGACCTTTTCAGTGTGCTGCAAGATTCCTCTGGAATAGGAGATTAGAACAAGCGACTGAGACTTCCTGCCGTTCTGCTCTTTACATTCTGAATAAGGCTCCCTTCTTGTATGAGCAGCTAGTCCAAAATGTCTCCTTTTGTAAAACTTGAATGTGCAGGATGCTCATTTTATTTACCACTGAAGTTTAATTTCAAAGCTCAAGCGAAGCATGTTAAAGAGCTTTACTACTTTCAGGGGAAAAATTGGGAAAACCTCTACACTTGCCCCTCTGGTGCTCATCAGCAGGGTGTCAACCTCTACAGTCCCCTTCCGCTGAGCAGTTCTAAGTCTGATGGCTCTTAGCATCGCTGATCTGCTTCACAAGGGCCTCGCAGCACAACTTCAGAAACTGCAGCAGGCGCTGTGTAGCTTTGGAAAACCCATTGGATTTTGAGGATAGCTGAAGAACTGTGAAACTTTCAAAAAAGCGATACCTTTGGCACAGAGCAGCTCCTTTGTCAAACAACTGATTGGTGGAGGTCCCAAGCGGCACAGTATCACCAATTCACTGAGGAGTGAAATGTAGAGGTTTGTCACCTTCCACTCTGTGAATTCCCTTTTTAGAGTGAAAGTATTTTTTATTTAACCTCCTCGCGCCGCTGCCATAGCCGAATGAGGGCTACAGCGCGGCGCTAAAATGCAGGGAGGATGCCATTTGGCTCGTATTGCGCGCGCTCCTGCCGGACCATGGCTGCGGGTCGGGCGGACCCGATGTCCGCCAGAGACCTGTGATCTCCTTCCAGAGAGCAGGAACGGGGAACCGCCGTTGTAAACATGGCGGGTCCCCGTTCTGTGAGGGGGGCATGACAGATCTACTGATCCCTGTCACTGGGATCAGTTAGATCTGTCATGCCCCTGCCAACCTCGCCCCCCCACAGTTAGAACACACCCAGGGAACATAGTTAACCCCTTCACTGCCCCCTGCAGGTTAACCCCTTCACTGCCAATGACATTTATACAGTAATCAGTGGACATTTAAATTTCTGATCGCTGTATAAATGTCATTGGTCCCAAAAAAGTGTCAAAAACGTCCGACATGACCGCCGGAATATCGCAGTACTGCTAAAAATCACAGATCGCCGCCATTACTAGTAAAAAAATAAAAATAAATAAAAACGCCATAAACCAATGTCCATAGTTTATAAACGCTATAACTTTTGCGCAACCCAATCAATATACGCCGATTTTGATTTTTTTTACCAAAAATATGTAGAAGAATATATATCGGTCTTTTATTTTTGGATATTTATTATAGCAAAAAGTAAAAAATATTGTTCTTTTTTCAAAATTGTCGCTTCTTTTTTAGTGCAAAAAATAAAAAACGCAGAGGCGATCAAATACCACCAAAAGAAAGCTCTATTGGTGGGAAAAAAAGGATGCCAAGTTTGTTTGGATACAACGTCGCACGACCGCGCAATTGTCATTCAAAGAGTGACAGCGCTGAAAACTGAAAATTGGTCCGGGCAGGAGGGGGGTTTAAGTGCCCAGTAAGGAAGTGGTTAATTGTTTAAAAGCAGAAATGCAGTTATTTTTTTAATGCAAGGAAAAAATAGTCTATAAAAAAAGCCCAAAATGAGCCTCTTTGGGCTTATGCAAATTAGCGTAAAAAAACGCTGTGCTCCAATTTGTGCAGCATATTTTATTTGATTGTTTAAAAACAGAAATACAGTTAATTAATACAATGTAAAGATAGTCTATAAAATAGTCTAAAATGAGTCTCACTGGATTCCTACACGTGGGCCTGTTGCCTTCAATTTCATACAGCATATAGGTTTTTAAGGATCTGGATGCAGCAGTCTTGTACACTCATCAGCCACTTTATTAGGTATACCTTGCTAGTACTGGTTTGGTCCTCCTTTTCTTAGAGATGTTGGTCCATAGCGACATGATAGCATTACACAGTTTCTGGAGATTTGTTAGTTGCACATCCATGATCAGAATCTCCCGTTATTGGATTGAGATGTGGTGAGTGTGGAGGCCATTGGAGTACAGTGGCCTCATTGTCCATGACTGCCATGCATGTGAATATCTTTGAACGGCGCGGCTAAAATGCTGCTTTGTCTGATCAAGCTGAGGGCGTATAAGATTTAAAACCACTTTTACCCCCCATATGTGACTGATGCTTGATGCAACCTTTAGGCAGTAAACTACTTGGCCTCTTTGGCTCCTTTATAAGTGAGGGACTGATTCTCTGATCCTATCGCCACACCCGTGCACGCCAGTCGTTACTAACCCTGCACCTGTTTCAGGTCACCCTTGTTGGTGCCCCGTTCCCCGGGCGCCCCCCCTTCTTTCCCCCCTAGGGTGGTACCGGGAGCCCCTGTGGAGGAGACGGTGCAGTTCGGCCACGGAGCTTGCAGCCTTTGATGCAGCGCATAATACATTTCAAAATGAGTTTTAATAACACTTTGCTATTTGGACATTTATTCTATGAATCAGACCATTTTATTAAGTACAAGTCAATACCTCTGATGAAGGTGATAGGCACCGAAATGCATTAGATATTGCGCATAATTAGGTCTAATTTGCTGTACACTGTACATATTCTGTTGACTATGAATTCATAAGTGTCCATGATATTCTATTCTTGTTTTTAAATATTGGAATATTTTTGTTTAAATACATTTCTATTTTTATATAAATCACTGTTCGTTTTGTGCCTCCAAAAATCCCACCTTGAGGGTTCCTTGTGTGTCTAATTCGTACTAAGGGGGCCCAAAGTGTGCCAAGAAAATATCCCCCACACCATTACATCACCACCACCAGCCTGAACCATTGATACAAGGCAGGATATATCCAGGCTTTCATGTTGTTTACACCAAATTCTGACCCCACCATCTGAATGTCGCAGCTGAAATCGAGACTCATCAGACCAGGCAACATTTTCCAATCTTCTATTGTCCAATCTTGGTGAGCCTTTGCGAATTGTAGCCTCAGTTTCCTGTTCTTAGCTGACAGGAGTGGCGCCTGCTGTGGTCTTCTGCTGCTGCAGCCCATCTGCTTCAAGGTTCGATGTGTTGTTCATTCAGGGATGGTATTCTGCATACCTTGGTTGTATCAAGTGGTTGTTTTGATTTACTGTTGCCTTTCTATCATCTCGGACCAGTCTGCCCATTCTCCTCTGACCTCTGATATCAACAAGGCATTTTCGTCCACACAACTGACACTCACGAGATATTTTCTCTTTTTCAGACCATTCGCTGTAAACTCTAGAAATGGTTGCGTGCAGGGCCATCTTTAATATTGATTGGACTCTGGGCAAACATTTTCTTGGACCATCCTGAATCCACTTATCAAATATTTGCAGGCAGTGTGGGCTTAAGGGGCAGCTGCTCTGGGCCCCACAACAATGACTGGGCTCAGGGCAGCTGCCTCTTTTGCTCTGTGATAAAGATGGCTCTGGTTGTGTGTGAAAATCCCAGTAGCTTTTGAAACACTCAGACCAGCCCATCTGGCATAAACAACCATGTCACGTTAAGGCCCCTTTCACACTGGGACTGCCCGAGCTACAGCGGTAAACCACTGCTAAGTTAGCGGCGATCTACCACTGTAATAGCAGCGCTATGTCACCGCTATTCGGACAGCAGCAGGGCACTTTTAACCCCCCCACAAGGGGTTAAACAGGGGATAAAAGTGCCGCTACGGGAGCGCTGTCCATTAAATCCAATGGCAGGAGCGGTGAATACACCGCTCCCCACATTCCTGAAAAATCATGCTTGCAGGAGTTTAATTTTACTTCTGCAAGCGCACCGCCCTGAGCCGCCCCAGTGTGAAAGGACACACTGGGTTGAATGGGGAGACGCTTTACAGGCGCTATTTTTAGCGTAATAGCTCCTGTAAAGCGCCCCAATGTGAAAGGGTCCTTAAAGTCGCTTAAATTCCCTTTCTTCCCCATTCTGATGCTCAGTTTGAACTTCAGCAAGTCATTTTCACCACATCTAGATGCCTAAATGCATTGAGTTGCTGCCATGTGAGTGGCTGATCATCAATTTGTGTAAGAACCCTTTCACACTTATTTCACTTATTTCCAATGAATACCGTTCATATCTGTAAGACTTTCAAGTCGCGCCGACTTCAAAGTAGTCCCTGCATTACTTAGGTCCAACTTGAGGTCCATAGACTTCAATGTTAAACCCTCAAGTCGCATGCAAATCGCACCTGAATAATATAGATGCAATTTCTGTACTACCTCTGTACGACTTTGTTATATGCTTTCATTGAGCCAAAGTTGCAAAAAAGTCAGACCAAAGTCTTACTGATCCCAAATCGCATCAAAATCACTGTAAAATTGTGGCAAAATCGTGGCCAAAGATTGCGGTAATATCGGGTCGCACAAGTGTGAAAGGGGCCTTACCAAGCAATTGAACAGGTGTACCTAATAAAGTGGCAGCTGAGTGCATATATATATATATATATATATATATATATATATATATATATATATATACAGTATATAACAAGTGGCTGAAAAAAGAATAAAGGGAGAAAATTGGGTAGGGGAACTGACAGTTCCTGTGAAAAAATATAAGTAATAAATATGTGTAGATATTAATATAATAAATATTGTAAATAATAAATAATAAATAAATAATTCAAACTATTTTAAAAAATGTTCCTTCAGAAAATGTCCTGTGAGAAAAATGTTCACATCACTTCTCTCAGATGGCAGAACCCCATCATCCCCCTCTAATGCTGATGAACAGACTGATAAGATGGCATACGGAAAATATGAAATAAAGTAACACGAATTTGTAACTTTGTATGCATACACAACTTAATTTAACTTGGAGTGTTTTTATTAAAAATTTTACTTTTACTAAACATTTTTTTCCATTACTTCAGGTTCTAAAGGTAAAATGTTTTTTTACCTTAACCACTGCTATACCAGGCACTTACCCCCCTTCTCGCCAGACCAATTTTAAGCTTTCAGTGCTGTGGCATTTTGAATGACAATTGCGTGGTCATGTGATGCTGTACCCAAACTATTTTTTAATCATTTTGTTCCTATAAATAGAGATTTCTTTTGGTGGTATTTGATCACCTCTGTGGTTTGTATTTTTTGTCACTAAAAATAAAAAAAGACGAAATTTTTTCTCTGTTTCTGTCACAAAACTTTGCAAATAAGTACATTTTCTCCATCACTGATGGGTACTGATGAGGCTACACTGAGGGGCACTGATCAGGCAGTACTGATTGGCACTGATGAGGCAGCACTGATGAGGTGGCACTGATGATGAGGCACTTACTGTATATGCATCACTGATGGGCACTGATAGGCGGCACTGATAAGCAGCACTGATGGGCACTCATAGGTGGCACTGACAGGTGGTAAAGACTAGAAGCAATTTCTATGAAACCAAAAAGTAGGTTCCAAGGACTTTTGAGGTGCCAATATGAAAAAACAAAACCAAAAATTTAAAATCACATTATTTTATTTGTTTACAAAAAATCAACAATAAAAAATAATAAACCTAAAAAATATTGGCACCTCAAAAGTCCTTGGAACCTACTTTTTGATTTAATAGAAATTGCTTCTAGTCTTTACTTCTCAAATATGGACGTAGTGCCATTTGGGCCATCCCCCTATTCACTCTTGCCTCACTGATAGGTAGTACTGGGCACTGATAGATAGGACAGATAGGTGGCACTGGTGGGCACTGATAGGTGGCACTGGTGGGCACTGATAGGTGGCACTGATAGAGGGCACTGTAAGGTGTGCAATCCCTTTTGGTCCCGAGTGGCATCTGAAATAGGCACTGAGTACCATCCATGTTGGGCATTGTGCCCCTTACCTGGTGGTCTAGGGTGGACTCCCTGGTGATCAGGGTGGGCTCCCTGGTGGTCCTGGGTGGGCTCCCTGGTGGTCCTGAGTGGAGATCCTAGTGGGGCCGCATTGATAAACAATCAGTACAGACCCCCCTCGATCTGACGCGAGTAGAGGAATAGCCGATGTACGGCTCTTCCTAATTACACTGTGATCAGCCGTGATTCGTCACAGCTGATCATGTGGTAAAGAGCCTCTGACAGAAGCACTTTACCACGATCGGAGATGTGGTGTGTCAGATTGACACACCACACCACCGATCGCTGTGCGGTCCCGCGGGCACGCGTCGGCTTGTTATCCTGCTGGACGTCATAAGACGCCCAGTCAGGATAACAGAACCACTTCCCGGCCCTCATTCTGCATACGGCGGCTGGGAAGAGGTTAATGTATTCCCTGTGTGTGTCATAGGGAGCACACAGCCCAGCTCAAGATCAAGCCCACATGTCTGCCTCCATGGCAAGTGCTTGCTATAGGGGCAGACACAAAAAAGGAGGAGCCAAGATCACTGGCAAAGGACCCCAGAAGAGAAGGTTTGAGCAGGTGAGTATAACGTGCTTATTATTTACATTTTTTAAAAATTGCCATTACAAACACTTTAATTTATGTTTATTTATTAATTTAAATGATGTTTACAAAAGGGCAGTATAAGGGCCAGTTCACACAGGGGTGCGGGGCAACTCAGCGCGACCCCACACAGCGCAACTTCAGAGCGGCTTGCAAGTGACTTCTGTAATAGAAGTCAATGCAAGTCGTCTGAAGTCGCCCCCAAAGTAGTACAGGAATCTTCTTCTAAGTCGGAGCAACTTGAGCTGCTCCAATTAGAACAGTTCCATTGCACTGCATGGAGCGCGACTTGTCAGGTGACTCAAGTCACCTGAAAAGTTGCGACAGTGTGAACTGGCTCTAAGGCTCCCAAGAGTGATTAGTGATTATGATCATAACAAAAAAACAAATGACAAGACCCAGATTTCAAATTTAGAATTATATAAGGGTCATTAGCTTACGGTATACCATAAACAAGCCAGAAAAATAATTTTTCTCCAATGCCAGTGGAATGGAGTACTTGGGGTTTAGGGTGAAGGAACTTGACTGGCCCGCTCATCCATGTCTTTATGGACCTTCCTTAGTGCACTGGTGCGCAGTCATGTTGGAACAGGAAGGGGCCATCCCCAAACTGTTCCCACAAAGTTGGGAGCATAAAATTTTTCTTGGTATCTTGGTATGCTGACGCCTTATAAGTTCCTTTCACTGGGGCCAAGCTCAACCCCTGGAAAACAACCCCACACCATAATCCCCCCCTCCACCAAATGATTTGGACCAGTGCACAAAGCAAGGCCCATTACGACATGGATGAGTGAGTTTGGTGTGCAGGAACTTGACTGGCCTGCATCGGGTCCTCACCTCAACCCAATATAACACCTTTGGGATGCATTAGAGCGTAGACTGCAAGCCAGACCTTTTTGTCCAACATCAGTGCCTGACCTCACAAATGCACTTCTGGAAGAATGGTCAAACATTCCCATAGACACACTCCTAAACCTTGTGGACAGTCTTCCCAGAAGAGTTGAAGCTGTTATAACTGCAATGGGTGGGCCAGCTCAACATTGAACCCTACGGACTAAGACTGGGGTGCCATTAAAGTTCATGTGGGTGTAAAGGTAGGCATCTCAATGCTTTTGACAATATACCTGAGTGGGCTTTGTCACTCTAGGACATGAAGTGTGCTACTGGCAGGATCATCAGAAACTTTGCTACGAACAGGAAAGCCCCACCCTGTCTCCATGCTTATTGGCAGCCTGTGTAATACGGGCTTACCCAGAAGGTATCATGACTGCCAGAAAAAGAAAGAGAGGGGTATGTCGCTGCTTTGAGTCATCAAGCAAACTGTGTAATCTGATCTCTGTTGCTAATAGATAGATGGACTGCCAAAAGGCAGACACAACATCCCTTTATTCTCATAAACTACAGTGAGGGACTTGATATAATTCTACATAACATACCCAGTTCTGAGTCATAGTGATACTAAAAGTAAAAAAATGTTTGTGCTATACTTACTTGTTCAAAGCAATTACCCTTTACCTCTTCTTTGGCAGTCTCCCGTCAGCACTGTCCACTCCTACCTCCTCTGGCTGCCCCATTAGCAAATGCTAATTTTGCACTTGTTTGTCAAGATCTGGACTGTGTGCATCAATAGACACACACAGTGCTGATATGCCCCGCCTGCACTCCCTCCTCATTGGAGCTTGACAGCAGCCGGAACCTATGGCTCCCACTTCTCTCTGTGCCTCTGTTTAATGATGGGGGGGGGGCAAGTAGTGAGGTGCTTTTTACCCTGATGCAGAGAATGCATTAAAGTAATATATATGTATATATATATATATTATATAAATTGTGACTTTAGATCAATGTTGAGGAAAGAAAAGAGGGTGGAGAACGCCCTTTTAAATGAAGAAAGTAGCATTCCAGCTCGGTGTGGAGGAATAAAAGTAGAGGAGATGTTTAAACAGACCTTGGTGTGTGTGCCAGCGCTAAGTAATACAGACACAAGCATGATTGATAACCGCTAGGAAAACATTACTCAAAATGTGCTAATCAGGTTTAACTCAGGAAAGATAGAATACTGTCACAAATTGAATCTATCAGCTAAAATAATGAATCCTTGTCCTTGTGCGTCTGCATAGGCTAAATGAAAACCTGAATATGGGGAATGGAACAGAACATCACCGATACAAATGACTGCTTCCATTTTCCATTATCTTCTACAATAATAGTAATAATAATAATAATAATAATCATCATCATAATAATACTTATGCGTATTAATATTATTTACAGTACATTATTATTATTATTGCTATTATTATATACAGTATAGTGATATTATTACTTGTATTATTATTATTATTATTATTATTATTATAGTATCATTACATGAAGTAGAAGATATAATAATAATAATAATAATTATAATAATAATTTGAATTAAAATAATACAATTTGAAAACCTGAATATGAGGAATGAGACAGAACATCACAGATACAAATGACTGCTTCCATTCTCCATTATCTTCTACTCCAATAATAATAATAATAATATTATTAATAATAATGATCATAATATACCCCACCTCCACCTAAGAACTGTACTTGAGCCACCCCCATCAGCCCATCCCCCCGCAGCTACTACCTTTTTGTTCCACCACCCCCCTCCCTTTAGAATGTAAGCTCTACGAGCAAGGCCCTCCTGTCTCTTTTGTATTGAACTGTATTGTAATTGTGATGCCCCCCTCTACATTGTAAAATGTTGCGTAAACTGTTGGTACTCTATAAATCATGTATATTAATAATAATAATGCTTATGCATAGTATTATTATTAATGTTAGATACAGATTATTATTATTATTATTATTATTATTATTATTATTATTATTGTTATCATTATTATTAAGTAAAAGATACAATAGTAATAATAATAATATGGATAAAAGTAATAAAATATTAAAACCTGAATATGGGAAATGAGACAGAACATCACAGATACAAATGAGTGCTTCCATTTACCTTTATCTTCTACTTCATAATAATGATAATGGGAACAATAATAATAATAATTATAATAATAATACTATACTGTACCTACTACTACTACTACTACAAATCATAATAATGATAATAATAATAATAATCATACATATTATTATTAGTATTGGAGTAGAAGATAATGGAAAATGATTTTGTATTCAAATTATCATTATGATTATCACCATATTGTAAATAATAATAATAATAATGGTATTTATAATTATTATTATTATTATTAGATACCGTATATTGTTATTAGCATCATCATCATCAGCAGCATTATTATGAAGTAGAAGATATAGTACTAATAATCATAATATAATAATAATAATTTGAATACAAATAATAAAATATGAAATCCTGAATATGGGGAAGGAGACAGAACATCACAGATACAAATGACTGCTTCCATGTCCCTGTAGCTTTTACTTCCTAATAATAATAATAATAATAATAATCATAAGTGTTATTATAATTATTATTATTATTGGAGTAGAAGATAATGAAACATGGAAGCAGTCATTTGTATATATTTGGTTATAAGACTATTTACACAAGAAATAGATAAAAATGAGGCTCATTTGGTGTAATTTATTTTTATTTAGAAAAAAAATCCTTATATATATCAGTCATCGGCCACCAATTATTTTCAAGAACATGCAAGCAAAATGTAAATCTGTAACTGCAGTGAAATCACATGCCCCAGGGAGTGGCATTCTAGAATGTATAGTGAGTGTGATTATACCTCAATCCTGCTATGGCTTCCATAGTGCTCACACAATCATGTGACCATTTAGGCCCAGACTGCCTGTGTGACACATCTGGCCTTGGCTTGTTGGTGGTCAATCTACTTGATATAGTGGGCCTTAAGTGTCCCCCACTGACATCACCAAAAGGACCCACATAATGTACAGTGTATGTAATGCTACAAAAAAGGTCCAGAGACAGGACCAGCTATGATGGATGGTCATAGACTGAGTCATGACACAGCAATAGTTGAAGAATAGGCACACACTATTGGAGACCATCAGAAATGAATGCCTTTGAGTGCCTGTAGGAGCTGTACAGCAAGTACCTGAGGCCAAGCCTGCCCCTGCTCCCTGAAGAACATTTGCAAATGCTGTATTAGATGTTCCCTGATGGTGGACCTTCAATTGTCGCTGCCTGCCTATCCTACATGGGTAGCAGAGCTGTAACAGCTAAGAGAAATCCATGTCACCATTGGCAACTTTGTACACCTTTGAGGCACCTCCTAGTAGGGCAACTCTGTTGCATGGCTAAGCAATGTCAAAAATGCACCATGAAATAGTTTTATTACAAGGTTACAGCTTGAGTCCTAACTTCCTCCTCTGGCTGCTCTAAAGTCACATTGTGACTGAATGAAACCTAATCACTTCTTGATTATTCACCTGTTTAGAGTGAAAATCTGTCTCATATTCAATAAAAAAAACTTCAATAGTGTCTCAGAAATGTGAAAACTGTTACACTTGGCTACCCCAGGTTGTAGACACGAGGGTCTGTAAAAGTGTCTCAAAGGAGGCACATCCTCCTTTGCCATTGCTCTTGACAGAGTAGTCAGTGGAAGAGGCACATGGGGGAGAAAGTATGAGCTCCGTTTTGGACAAGTTAAGTTTGAGGAAGTGGTGTGACATCCAGACAGATATGTCTATTAGTAAGTTGGTGATGCGTGAGGAGACTGATGGAGTGAGCTGAGGTGTGGAGAGATAGATTTTGGTGTCGTCAGCATAGAAATGATATTGAAAGCCATGGGAAGCTATCAGCTGACCCAGGGAGGAGGTGTAGATTGAAAAGAGGAGAGAGGTCCAAAATCAGAAAATTGGGGGACCCCGACGGAGAAAGGGAAGAGGCGGGGAGGAAGTAGAATTGTAAGTGACACTGAAGGTGCGTTGGCATAGGTAGGATGAGAGCACAGTCACGGAGACCCAGGGAGTAAAGTTTTTTGAGGGGGGGGGGGTGGTCAACCGCATCAGAGGGAGCCAAAAGGTCCAGAAGTAGGAGTACAGAATGGTGTCCGTTGGTTCTTGCAGTTAGTGGGTCATATGTAAGTTTTAGAAGAGCAGTTTCTGTGGAGTGTTGAGGGTGAAATCCAGACTGAAGGGGAACAAGAAGGTTATTCTTAATGGAGGTGGTCACTCAGTTGGTTGTAGACCAGGCGTTCAAGGAGTTTAGAGGAAAAGGGGAGCAAGGAGATAGGGCGTAAAATGTTAAGATTAGTAGGGTCCAAGGACGGCTTTTTAAGTATGGGGATGACTGATGCATGTTTTAGAGCATTGGGGAAGACGCCAGAAGGAGAGATGTGGGTTAGAGAGTGTAGGATAGAGTCAGAATGTGACCGTAGTATTTGAAAGGGAATAGGGTCTAGGGGATAGGTGGTTAGATGGGCGTTAGAAAGGAGTTTAGCAACTTTGTCTATAGTGGCGGAGTGGAGATTTCATCACAAATTGTATCAATCTTATTTTTGAAGTGATGATGAACAATCTCCTGCGCAGTGAGTGAGCTAGTGGCTGGAGGCAATTATCAAATTAATAATTATTATGTATGCCATACTTTATCTAATATTGATAATAATAATAATAATAATAATATGTTTAATAAAAATACTAAAATATGTAAATCTGAGTATGGTGAATGAGACAGAACATCACATATAGAAATGAGTGCTTCCATTTTCCATTATTTTCTACTCCAATAATAGTAATCATCATCATCATCATAATAATAATAATAATAATATGTATGATTATTATTATTAGATACAGTATAGCATCATTATTATTATTATTATTATTATTATTATTATTATTATTATTAGTAGTAGTAGTAGTAGTAGTAGTAGTAGTAGTAGTATCATTATTATGAAGTAGAAGCTGTAATAATAATAATTTGAATACAAATAATAAAATATGAAAACCTGAATATAGGAAATGAAACAGACCATCAAAGATACAAATGAGTGATTAATTTTCCATCTGCTACTCCAATAATAATAATAGTAATAATAGTAATAATAATAATCATCATCATCATATTATGTATGATGATGATGATGATTATTATTATTATTATTATTATTATTATTATTATTAGATACAGTATATCAATATTATTATTATTATTATTATTTAGAAGATGCAATAATAATAATCATAATAATAATTTGAATAAAAATAATAAAATATGAAAACCTGAATAAGGGGAATGAAACAAAACATTGCAGATACAAACGAGTGCGTCCATTTTCCTTTATCTTCTACTTCATAATAATGATAATAATAATAACAATAATAATAATTAGGTATGGGCCGAATGGACTCCTGTTCGGTTCGCACCAGAACTTTCGAACACCGCAAAAGTTTGGACCTGATTGACGAACCCCATTAAAGTTAATGGGACCACGAACATCAAAAATCAAAAGTGCCCATTTTGAAGGCCTATATGCAAGTAATTGGGCATACAATGGTTATAAGGGTCCGGGTCCTGCCCTTGGGGGCCAATGAAAAAAAAGTTTATGAAAAATGTCATTTTTAAATGAGCAGTGATTTTTTTTTTGATTTTTAAAGTGAAAGCATGAAAATGAAAAATTCCTTCCAATATAGTGCCTGGGGGTCTCCTTTGTCTAATTGTAAAGTGGCAGATCTGTACCATGTCTAGAATCTGTTGCAGCAATAATTGCATTTGTAAAGCCAAAAAAAAGAAATTTTCCCTGCAAGCTGCCTTTATTTTGATCAGCAACAGCTGGGGAGCCAGTGTGTATGATGAGGTCCCAATGTAGTGCCCTGGGAACAAGATTAGAGATTTTTTTGATACATTCTGGTGTTACTTTGACTTTGGATAGAAGTAACGGGTGCGCAAAAATTGGGCTTTGGGTGTCGGTGGTGCCTTCACACCATAACCCTATAGAGGTGCCCTTCATGAAGGCAAGAATTGGCCTTTCTGTAAAAAAAAAATTGCAATGATATGTACCTGTCAAACAGGTGCAGAAAAATTGGTCTTTTGGTGTTGGTGGCGACTTCCCACCGTAACCCTTTGTGCCCCTTTTGTGTGGCTTTTAGGTGCTCTTAACAATGGGCTGAGTGGTTGGACGTTAAATCCCTTGTTAAGCATGTGGTACCCAAATGGCTGGTGTTTTGCCATGTTTGATGTGCCTGAGACACAGTTTGAAGATAGCAACAGTGTGATCTGCTGCAGATGTGCTGAAAAAGGCCCAGACAGCTGAGCTTTGGGAAGTGGGCCGGTAGATAACAGCTGCAGAATGTGATGAAATCGGATGGCTGCTCTCTGCTCTTTCTTGATGTCGGCCTCCTTGGGGTTGTGCCGCCTCATCTTCAGTTTCCTCCTCTGCTCTATCTGGTACCCAAGTAGCATCAGTGACCTCATGATCATCATCATCTCCATCTCCTCCATCTTCATCATCATCATTACCACTGGAGACAACTTGGCAATATGCTGTGGCTTTGGGAACATGAATGCCAATTTGTCTACCAGTGTTCTCCCCTCTCTCTAGGCTCATGTTCCTGTCATTCTCAACCTCAGAACCAACATCTGAATCCAGTAATGGCTGGGCATCATCAAGGAGCAAGTGGCTGACTCTGTCGTCAAATAACTCAGCTGACTCCTCCATGGCTGATGTTGGGGCTATGGCAGGAATAGATGTGGACAAGGAGGCAGGTTTATCCACTCTGGCAACTGCAGGGTACTGCACACTTGTCTCTGCTTGTATGAAAGATGATGAGGAGGATGAGGAAGGTTTAGTAAGCCAGTCCACCACCTCACCTGCATGCTGTGGCTGGATAGCACGGGCAAACTAACTAAAAAGTGGAAATGATGCCCTGCCTGAGGACTGATCACCACGTAAACCTTTGCCTGGTGACACATTTTTTGCTGGCCCCCTTGCAATGCCAAGGGAACATCTGCCTCTCCTTGTTGTCCTCCCAGACCTTATTGGGAGGGAGGGGGTGGTGCTTATTAGCAAATGTAAAGAAGAAATGGAAATCTGTACGTAGATGCACTTTAATCAATGTAAAGTGGTGTTCGGTGCACTTTAATTTGAGTACTCACACTACACAGACACACTCCAAAGATACACTATAATATACTGCAATATAATTCGTCAAACGTACAGTGACGCACGGAACTATATGGCATTAAACTGGCAGTAATGCACACAGAAGTAAATGGCGTTAAACTGGCAGTAACGCACAAAACTATATGGCGTTAAACTGGCAGTAACGCACACAGAACTATATGGCATTAAACTGGCAGTAATGCACACAGAACTATATGGCATTAAACTGGTAGTAACGCACACAGAAGTAAATGGCGTTAAACTGGCAGTAACGCACACAGAACTATATGGCATTAAACTGGCAGTAACGCACACAGAACTATATGGCGTTAAACCGGCAGTAGCGCACACAGAAGTGGCGTTAAACTCCAGGTACGCACAAAATGATATGGCTTTAAACTGGCAGTAACGCACACAGGAGAAAATGGTGTTAAACTTGCAGTAACGCAATCAAATAGACAGTGTTCAACCGTCACTACACTGACGCTATCTGAACTGTCCCTACTCTAGCTATACACTAGTGTAAAGATTTGTGACACGGTCTCACTACACTACTCTGAAACTTTCAGAGCTGTCCCTACTCTACATATACACTAATGTATGTATGAATGACACGGTCTCACTACACTACAGTGAAACTATCTGAGCTGTCCCTACTCTAGCTGCACACTATGCAAAGCTGAATGATGGTCCTCCTCACTACACTCGCACTATCCCTAGACTGACACTAAACTAATATTCTACACTGACAATTGAAGCACAATAGCACAGTATGGCACACTAGCTAACTTATAGCACTGAACAGAGCCCTGTTCTATCTCTCTCCAGCTGAAATTACACTGAAAATGGCTGCCATTGAAAGAATACTTTTATACTGTGGGGCGTGAATGAGCCATGATTGGATAAAGTCATGATGACAGTGTCCAATCATGACAGTGCTCTGTGCCCTGATTGGCTGAAGCTTTCACTGCTTCAACCAATCAGGGCTTGCAATGCACTTTTCGGTGCCTCATTGCATTTTGCTTGGTTCGGGGAGAGAACAAACGGTCGAAAAACACATTTGTTCGGCTATTCGCCGAATGACCGAACAACGTATTATTATGATTATTATGATGATGATGATGATTACGATGATGATTATTATTATTATTATTGGAGTAGAAGATAATGGAAATTGGAAGCACTCATTTGCATCTGTGGTGTTCTGTCTCATTATTTATCATTAAAATTCTAAAAATGTATCTCTAGTCCTTTTTTCGTTTATGTATGTATGCATGTATTTATGTTTGTATTGATCTTATTATTGTTTTAATTGATGGAACCCACCAGAAGTGAGGGCTACCTCGGGTAGCCTACGCCTGCTATAGTGATGGACTGGCTGCTGTGGAGCTCTGGGGACGTTATGGAACAGCCCACCAAATTGCAGCTGGTAAATCTGAGTGTTGATTACATGATAATCTGGGAGAATTCTACTTTTACCACAATGAAAACAGCAACACTAAACGGGAGGGAGAGGTTCTGAAAGAGTTAACTGTAGATCCTCTCTTTAGGTCACCAGAAGGTGAAAAAGCTTTTAACAATCCTTCTCAAGATAAAAAGACACCTTTACCAAACTGCAACTCTCAGCCATGCCGGTGCAGCACTAACCAAACACCTGTACGCGTCAGGTAAATGTTAATGTATTCTGTCAAAAAGCAGATTACCGTCCCAGGCTAAATTACTCAATGTCATTATTTGCACCAGCCATCTGCAAGCCGAATCCCCTCGTGTTCAAAAATTCCAAACGCCTGCTACACTATTTTTGTTTTACGTTCCTGCATAAATCTGTTAAGCTCAATATGTTACAGCAAATTCCCAAAAGCAAAGGCAATCTGCCGGCCTATAAAACACTGGTTACTGAAAATCGAAGGTTTTAATATGGTAACAATTCACCACGTCAGCGAGCAATCTTTGGCGGCATGAAGGTCGAGCCGGGGAGGACGCTTGAGTAACGCCTTAAAGTGAGGCGTGAGGCTCGTAAGCAGGCTCTGGCCTTGAACCTCTTCGTGTAGCCGGCGACTAATGGAAAACCTGAACAGTTGGGCTGATTGGATTTTAAGTGATTCAAATTTGTAAATCAAAGAAGCAGACTCCCTTAAGATTTAGTCTATTTAGACCATAATTGTTTGGAACTGCAAATTACATTTACAGTACATTGGAGCTCCCTAGAGATGCTGTTTGTCAAAGGAAAAAAAAAAAACAAAACAAAAAAACCTGGAGTTCAGACTGTGGAACATACACATCTACCTTAAGGGGGCTCTTCGTAAAAGCATCTGATGAAATTTGGCATACAGTGTGTAAAGGCATGCAAAATACACGAAAAAGAGGCAAACAAAAATAACAATTAACAAATAACAAAGATCTAGCATAAGAAAAAAAAAATGCATCTTTGGATTTATGTAGATCCTTTTTAATTTTGAATTAAAAAAAAAAAAAAACAACACTGGATAATATGTAGATCATAAGTTCAAAATTTTAATTTTGATAGATAAAAAACCATTGGAGAATATGTACATTCTCAGCATTTTTTTTCAGTTTTGAATAAGAAAAAAAAAAAACAGCATTGAATAGTATGTAGATTCTAAGTCAAACCTTTTAAATCCTGAATTAAAAAAAATAAAATAAAAAAGTTGGAAAGTATGTATAGTCTGTGCTAAAGCTTTTTCATTGGATAATATGTAGATCCTAAGTCAAAACTTTTTAATTTTTAATATAAAAAAACATTGGATAGTATATACACTATATTACCAAGTATTGGGACACCTGCCTTTACACCCACATGAACTTTAATGGCACCCCAGTCTTAGTCCACAAGGGTTCAATATTGAGTTGGCCCACCCTTTGCAGTTATAACATCATCTCTTCTGGGAAGGCTGTCCACAAGGTTTAGGAGTGTCTATGGGAATGTTTGACCATTCTTCCAGAAGTGCATTTTTGAGGTCAGGCACTGATGTAGACGAGAAGGCCTGGCTCACAGTCTCCACTCTAATTCATCCCAAAGGTATTCTATCAGGTTGAGGTCAGGACTTGAGGCCATTCAAGTTCCTCCACCCCAAACTTGTTAATCCATAGAAGCACTCCTAAATCTTGTGGACAGCCTTTCCAGAAGAGATGAAGCTGTTATAGCTGCAAAGGGTGGGCCAACTCAAGACTAAGACCGGGAGACCATTAAGGTTAATGTGTGTGTAAAGGCAGGTGCCCCATTACTTTTGGTAATATACTGTATATTCTAAGCTATAATATTAAAACGTTTTAATTTTGAATAAAAAAATACACCATTGGATGGTATGTTGATCCTAATCCAAAACTTTTTAATTTAGAATAAAGTAGGAAAGAGATACAACCCCTCTTAGTTTTTTTTTTATTGCTGTATATGTGCCCACTTGGGGGATTTACTCTCTCTATTTTGCCTTGGTGTTTCCTGCTCTGGAGACAACTGTCGTGGGCCAAGCATACTGTGCTGCAGTAACCCATGTTATATTCATTGGTGTGCTATGGGGCCATTCATTGTGAATGGCACCCCATTGAGCCTGCAGCACACTGTAACTGCATGTTGTGCTTTTTGCTAACAAAAATGCAACCAGTCCTTTTTTGGTCCATTTTAGTGCATTAGGTTACCCATTCAGATGAACAATCTGCCTTATTTTAGTGCCAGGTAAAATGTTACATAATGCACCAAAGCAGACTTGATGGGATCAATGGGCCCACTAGATAAGATTTCTGCCTTGGAAGGATTCATGCCATTCCATATGTGTTGCAACATGTCTGGTGATGCATACATTTAAATATGAATGGGCCCATGGCTGACCTTTCCCTTTCACACCAAATTTCAACGCACTGGGGTTGGTTCACCAAAACCAGAGAGTGAAAAATCTGTTGCAGCTGTGCATGGTAGTGAATCAGCTTCTAATTTTGCTTTGTTCAATTAAGCCTTGGCAAAGAAAAAAAACTGGAAGCTGATTGGCAGCCCTCAAAATTTCCACTTGCCTTTTCACATTTGGCGAGTGGAAATTAGCTGAGTGTGGAGCCGCATCAGAGGTGGGGTAAACGCCACCGGCAGGCGAGTTTGAATGGGAAAAGTAAACAAACAATATTGTTGCGCTAAAATAACTCTGACATATACGTGTATCACATGTGAGATGATTAACACAAATAAAAAAGCATAATATATTTGTTAGTGAGAAAATGAGTCCAAAAAAAAAAAAAAACACGCACGGTTTTCTGCGGTGGTGGATAAAAGAAGGGACTTCTTTCACTGGCTATTCTCTGATTTGATTTGATGGATATGATAATTTTGACTTTTTCTCTTTAAAGCACGACTGCTTTCCTTTTCCTCACAAGACTTTTTTCACCAGTGTTTTTTCACAAGTGGTTTTTTTTTTTTTTTTTTTTGACTCATTTTCTCACTAACAAATATATTATGCTTTTTTATTTGTGTTAATCATCTCACATGTGATACACGTATATGTCAGAGTTATTTTAGCGCAACAATATTGTTTGTTTACTTATCTGTGGTTAGTGGAATATCGCACTATTGATTGTTGCAGCTGTCACTGTTTATTACTTTGATTCTTAAGCGCGGTATTGCTTTTGAAAACGAGTTTGAATGGGAGCCAATTCTCCTCCCAACAATCAGGAAGGGAGAGGAGAGCCAACCGGATAACACAGAGAGGGGAACTTCGCTGTCAAACAAGGTCCAGCCTCCTGGACAAGCTCCTATTAAAGACAGCACACTGGTCCAATGCTGGGAAATAGAAGTAGTGTGACGTCTATCATAGGAGCCGATGCAAGCGGTGGCATATTGTTTGACAGCGGCCGGCGTTTCAGATTCAAGCTGAAGGAGGCGTGAGGCTCGTAAGCAGAAGGAGATCCCCTCATTGTGTGATATGGCCAGCTCTCCTCTTCTTCTCCTCTCCTTTCCCCACAGTTTCCTGACTGATCGCTGGGAGGGGAATTGGCTCCCATGAGGCTGCAGTGATGGGCACTGGTAGGCTGCACTAATGGGCACTGATAGGCTGCATTGATGGGCACTGATAAAGTTGTTGTTGCTAATATTCATTTTTGTAACTTAATTCTGCATAAAACATTTAACAGTGTAATTTTATGAGATCATTTACGAGGATGTGTTTAGGGGTGGAAATAGGGGCAGGGAGGGGCAGGGTAGGGATTGGGTGGGGCAACTGGTGGAGTGTAACTCCTGGCTAGTAGCGCAAGACTTGAAAATTTGATTCCTGTGTTTGGTTTCCATGCAGAGCTATATCAGATTTTGCACACTCTAGTTTTAGTAAATCAAGCCCATATTTTAGATAGGAACCACCCTAATAGGAAATAATGTGATTTTTACTTAAAGTGGAAGTAAACTTCCTTTACTGACTTCTACCTATAGGTAATCCTATAATAAGGTGGGAGCGACATCATCGCGGCTCCGGCCAGTCACAGAGTAGGAGCCAGCGAACCCAGAAGCAAGACGGGTGAAGATGGAAGCGGCTGCAGCGCTGACATCGCTGCACTGAAACAGCTTCATTTTAAGGTATGTTTCGATGCATACTAGCACATTGTGACTTTATCTTGCAAGAAAAAAAGAAACCATCCAGCGGTATACAACCACTTTAAAGTGGTTTTAAACCCTTACATATACCCAGTAATGTGGCTGGCCTCAGGTGATACACAAGATGAAACATATCCCCATACCTAAGTTGCATCTGTTTATCTGCAGTATTTTTTTCTACAGTCATTCAAAGTCCCGAATTTATAAAACTTGTCTGGGCTGTCAGAAAACATGGGCAGAGAGCTGAAATGACACACTTCAGAGCTCAGTGAGAAGATGTCAGGGAAGAACTGGCAAAGGTTCCAGTAACCAAAATGGCCGCGTGGTCCTGCGCAGGGGCCGTAACACACGGCACCTGTCAACGAACGCTCGTCCGGCACGAACGTCCGTCCGTAAGGCGCGCAGAATGCACCAATCACCAGCAAGCACCGGCCTATAAAAGGAGACCAGTAACTGTCACAAATCGCTGGATTATCTCCAGCTCAGTATCCTGCATTCCTGAGTCCTGTGTTCCTGTGCCTGATTCTCTGTTACCGACCCGGCTTGCCTTGACCTGCTCTGACTCTCTCCTGGTTCTGATCCCGGCCTGTTCCTCGGACTTCTCCTGCCTATCTCGGACTGCTCCATGTGTTTGACCCTCGGCCTGGCCTTGACCTTGATTCTGCCTATCTCCACCACAGCTCCGCTTGCACTTCCAGACTAGCTTCAGTCTCCCTCTGCTGGGTATCCTGAGTACTACCACATCTGGAATTACCACTGAAGTTCCAATTGCAGGCGACCTGTGCTTCTTTGGGCATTGCACC
>BLSH010048212.1:901271-917445 GCA_018402905.1 Glandirana rugosa | reverse complement strand
CAGGAGGGGGTACAGAGGTGGCTATGCACAGGAGGGGGTACAGAGGTGGCTATGCACAGGAGGGGGTACAGTGTTTTATAATACAATTGCAGCTACATGCCCTTAAGAGCGCTGCGTGCTGCGAGACGTCGCGACCCCCTGGAAATTGGCAATCGACCCCCCAGGGGGTCACGACCCACAGGTTGAGAACCACTGCTATAGAGGGATATTCTTTGTTAATATTTCATGTGTGAGGTTTACAACCACTTTAAAATGTATATTCATGCATCAAAATGCATGTGTTTTGCTGTATAAAAAACACACAGGTGTGATAGGCCCTTCCTGTGGTGTCTCCAGAAGGGAAATCTCCCCCCAAATAACTGGGGTTTTAATTGGCTTATTAATTGAGTTATTATAATTGACTGTCTAATGTAAGGGTGACATTTTTTACTATTCCAAAATTCCATAAACATATTTCATTCAAGAATTAATACATTTCATTTAAGTGGTCACCCATGTGTCTGGCAGAATGAGCATCCATGCTGAATGACTGCTGAAATAAAATCCCACATGGCCAGGTGCACAGAGAATCGAATAGTTTCCCTACCAGTATATCTCAGTCCTTTCAGTGCAGACCTGGAAAATTTCCCCCTGTCTCCTTTATAGAAAGTTTATAAATGAAACAAGTTTTGGAACTAATTGTGTTTTTGGACATCACCATGTTTGCCGTGCCTCAACAGAACGTTTGGAGGGCTTTAGATTATTATGTAATTTTGCTTTTTGCGCGATTCAAGTTCCTTTTTCATTGCCGTAAGTGCTGACTCACAATACATTATTTACCACTTCTGTACTAAAGGCTTTAAGTTGCTTTTGGCAAAATTAATCACAGATGAAATGCCTTAAAATGTTTCAACACAGCATTTTACCACTTTTTTTTTAAAACTTTTTTTTTTTTTTTGCTTTGTTTTCTTTTTTTAATTTAAATTGAATTATACATTGAGGTCATGTCTTATTAATGAGTCAGCAGTTCAAAGTAAATTGTTAAAAGTCCCCTGAATGTTGGCTGTTGCCGCCACATGAATATAATTGTCTGGGGGTTATTTACTTGTTTAATAAAGTTTTTATTAGATTTCCAAAAATGTTTTCCATACTTACACAATGAATAATGCATTTCTTACAGTATAAAATAGTGTAATTAAACATAGACGGAGGAATTAACTAAGCTTCCTGTTGGGAGTTGGCGTGCGCAACATTGACAGAGCAAATAGACATGTTCAGGTCTGTCTGTGCCATCCATTTCATTATTTAATTAACCACTTGCCTTTTCTGTCACTTTTTGTTTACAGGTTTAAATCAGTATCCTTTGCTAAAAAATTATTTATAACCCCCAAACATTATTTATATATATATAAATATATCACAAAAGTGAATACACCCCTCGCATGTTTGTGTAAATGTGCTGTCCCCTCGAAATAACTCAACATACAGCCATTAATGACTAAACCGCTGGCAACAAAAGTGAGTACACCCCTAAGTGAAAATGTCAAAATTGGGCCAAATTAGCCACTTTACTCCCCCGGTGTCATGTGGCTCGTCAGTGTGAATGGGAAGCAGGTGTGTTAAATTTGGTGTTATCGCTCTCACTCTCTCATACTGGTCACTGGAATTTCAACATGGCACCTCATGGCAAAGAACTCTCTGGGAATCTGAAAAAAAGAATTGTTGCTCCACATAAAGTTGACCTAGGCTATAAGAAGATTGCCAAGACTCTGAAACTGAGCTGCAGCACAGTGGCCAAGACCATACAGCGGTTTAACAGGACAGGTTCCACTCAGAACAGGACTCGCCATGGTCGACCAAAAAAGTTGAGTGCACGTGCTCAGCATCATATCCAGAGGAGGGGTCAGCCTGTCGGTACTCAGACCATACGCCATACACTGCATCAAATTGGTCTGCATGGCTGTTGTCCCAGAAGGAAGCCTCTTCTAAAGATGATGCACAAGAAAGCCTGCAAACAGTTTGCTGAAGACAAGCAAACTAAGGACATGGATTACTGGAACCATGTCCTGTGGTCTGATGAGACCAAGATAAACTTATTTCTTTCAGATGGTGTCAAGCATGTGTGGGGGCAACCAGGTGAGGAGTTCAAAGACAAATGTGTCTTGCCTACAGTCAAGCATGGTGGTGGGAGTGTCATGGTCTGGGGCTGCATGAGTGCTGGTGGCACTGGGAAGCTACAGTTCATTGAGGGAACCATGAATGCCAACATGCACTGTGACATACTGAAGCAGAGAATGATCCCCTCACTTCAGAGACTGGGCTGCAGGGAAATATTCCAACATGATAACGGTCCCAAACACACCTCCAAGACAACCACTGCCTTGCTAAAGAAGCTGAGGGTAAAGGTGATGGACTGGCCAAACATGTCTCCAGACCTAAACCCTATTGAGCATCTGTGGGGCATCGTCAAATTGAAGGAGAAGGAGCGCAAGCTATCTAACACCCACCAGCTCCGTGATGTTGTCATGGAGGAGTGGAAGAGAACTCCAGTGGCAACCTGTGAAGCTCTGGTGAACTCAATGCCCAAGAGGGTTAAGGCAATGCTGGAAAATAATGGTGGCCACACAAAATATTGACACTTTGGGCCCAATTTGGACATTTTCACTTAGGGGTGTACTCACTTTTGTTATCAGCGGTTTAGACATTAATGGCTGTGTATTGAGTTATTTTGAGAGGACAGCAAATTTACACTGTTATACAAGCTGTACACTCACTACTTTATATTGTAGCAAAGTGTAATTTCTTCAGAGTTGTGATGAATAGATATATAAAAATATTACAAAAATCAGAGGGGTGTACTCACTTTAGTGAAATACTGTATATAAAGAAAAAAAAATATTTTCCCTGCAAGCTTTCTTTAATTTATAAACAATGGCTTGGGGAGCCAGTCTGTATGATGAAGCCACAATTTAGTGCACTCAGAACAAGATTATAGTTTTTTTTGGATAAATTCTGGAGTCTGGCAGACTTTGGATGGAAATAACACATTTTTGCACAGCAGTGAGCAAGCTGACTTTCATCATCCAATCATGTGCAAACAAAAATGTAGTTTTATTTTATCTTTCTTGCATGTGATTGGGTATTCTTTACAAAGTGAAGCTTTACCTCATTTACTAAGCTCTGGATCAACTGCACTTGCAGACTCTCAGGCTGGGTTCACACCTATGCGAATTGGATACGGGTTTCTCCGCATCCAATTTGCATAGCAGGAGATTGTGACCGGCTCTCTATGGAGTCAGTTCACACATCTCCGCAGTAGGTCCGGTGCGGTTTGCACAAAGATGCTGTGCATCTTTTGTTCCGTTTCAAGTCTGAATTCTGCCCAAAATTGGGGCTGAAATTGGACCTGAAACTGTGAACCATCACGAACCTGCTGGGAGCCGCTGCGGGTTCCAGTGTGAACCCAGCCTAAGAATTTATTTGCCTTTAGCAAATCAACCCCATAGCAGCGGCCCGTCCACACAGGGCACAGAGATGGCACTCACCTAATATCCTGACCAATCGGGTTTCAGTACCCACTTCCTGTTCGGCCGGGAGCAGAAGCAATGGCCCCTGAGCGAGGAGTAGCTGGAGCGAGGAGCAGCAGTCCTACCCCGGATCCCTATCATCTGCCTCCTAAGGTTAGGAGGCCTCTGAGCGCCGCCTTCCCATCTGTCTCCCGCGGGGATGATCGTCGCCTTCCCGTCCTTCTCCCACCCCCCCAAAATATAGAGCACCAAAGCCGCCACTGCCCCATAGCGTGTCCACACTTTTTACAAACAGGCTGAATTCTTGGAATTCATCTTTAAGGTGGTTTGTTCTGAGTCAACTGGAGTGCTAATTGGATTGTTCTGGCATACCGATAAATGCAACCTTTAGTGACTACTAATCTCTATGTGAATTATTATGTTTAAGTAAAGCAGAACAAGTATATCAAATGATTCTAATTATCTAAAAAGATTTAAGGTGAATATTATAGGTGCAGACATTCTCTTAGCTCGTTCAAACACACATGTGGTTTCTTTTAAGGTTCAGCTATACATCTCTATAATGTTTAGTGTGTATTGTGCAGGTTATGAGTTGATTATTAATGTTCTCAGTAATTACCAGACTTCTTATTACGCTTTCCTGGGGACAAGAGATGAACAATGTACTCTCTCTACAGATCTCCTTGGAAGAGGGATGAATACACTTCATTCTGCATTTAGATACATTTAAATAGTCAACGGGGGGGGGTGCTGAACTATAGCACAACAAAACTTGTTTTAGATTAAATGAATAAAACATTGAAACACATATACATAGAATGTTACAGGAGCTACTGACTTATTTATATATGACTTTACAATACATCCAAGCGTATATTGGTGACTAACTCAAATATAACAATGGATTTTATTTTTAAAAGCAAGGCTTTTTGATTTTTGTTCTTAACATAAACCTACTATATATATATATATATATATATCTTTACACCTTTATTTTACAGCCCATCAGATTGCTAGAAAGCAGCTATTGTATCAAAAGTGTCTGTTGCCATAGCAATCTCTTTTCTCTATCAACATTTTTTTTTCTGTCTCATTGTCGTTAGCTCATAGTCACCCAATTAATATATTAGAGAGGTCATCTAATATTTACAGGGCACTAGAAGACAACCCTATCTAGGACTTGGCCAGAGGTTGATTTTGGACAATTGGTATGGTCTGCAATCTCTTTTGCAGCTCTTCTCAACCAGGGTTCTGTGGAACGTTGGCTCTTCTTCCAGAGGCTGCCAGGGGTTCCTTGAGCAATGAGCAATTTTTGCCTCTCAGATAAGTAATCAATGCCATCAAAAATATTTTTAACTACGTGTAGCCAGGAGTCCACGTGCTGCCTATTGATGCTATGAAGACTTCCCTCTAGTGTTGTAATTGTTAAACAAATGTTCATGATCACGTGAGAAGTGCTGCTTTGTGGGATTTGTAGTGCTACAGAGGAAATCTGTTCTTGGACTTTACAGTGGAATGACTCCATTTCCCAGCGTGCTGTGCTACAGGAAAGGCTCTTGGGAGGAATGCTGGTTTGTAGGAGAACCTATTTAAATGAGGGGAGGAGTTTGCTTCAGTCTCTTTGGACGGCGTGATTGACCAGCAGGGACCCGTGTGCCTCTTCAGCAGGATTGCGGCTTGTGGCCTATGTCTAGGGATCCAGCAGGCTGAATTTACACAGGGTTCCAGTGAGCTGCAGTGTTACAACATTCCAGTAAGCGACCTGCTGAACCAACATACCAGCTTCTGAGTCTGTCCCAAATTCGGCGGCAGCAGCAGAGTGAGCGGCCATCGATCCAGAGAGAACTGCAGCAAGTGCAGTGGAAGCCGTTTTCCCCAAAGCAAAGAGCAAGTGGATACCATCAGTTCCAGCGCCATCAGCATCGCCTGAGCAGCGGGACCGCTATCTGTAGTCATCTGACCAGGGTGGTGAGCAGGAGAAAGCCTATATCTGAGTGTACTCAATTGTTTTCTATAATATTTTTTTGAAGACAGACTCCGTTTATCCAGTGGATTACAATAATCTGTGCACAGACCTACCTTTTATAGTCAGCTTATCCTGGTGTCAGTGATCACAGCAAAGGCTTTATTTAAATTCAACAAAGTTTTACCTCTTTGTGCCTTATGCCAGGGATTAGTGGACACAGTGAATTCAGGTACCTGGCTGAATTAACCCGAGTTGGCAGAAGATCAACTGAACTTTGTTGTCAGGATTTCTACTATTGCAGCTACCATTTCTCACTTGACCAAATTCAAAGTTTATCATCCAAAGGAACTCTCTAAATTAGAGCAGGAGCATTCAGTTAAACAAGTATTACTGTTAATTATACATGTATTAGTATATAACTGAAATATTATAAAATTATACTAACTTTTATCATTTTCCCTTGAGTGGTATCAATATACCTAAATTTGTACAATAATAGAATGAATTCTGTGGACCATATTTACTCATGGTTCTTACATAAGTCGTATTTGCTTAATTCCCCTCTTGACTATAAGGCCTCATACACATGGGCGTATGAAAAAAATAAGCAATATGTTGTGCCTGACGTCAGGGAAAATGTTGTGTTTTTTTCAGTGTTTTGCATCGGTGTCAATGAGCGTTAATGCACGTTAGTGAGCGTCGGCATCAATAGGAGTTTTTTTTTAAAAAACATTCCTCTGCTTTTTTTAAACCTGAAGACGCCGGCATCAAAAACACTGGTTAATGCCGGTACGGCGTTAGTGAGCATTTTGCCGCGTCGGCATCAAAAATGCCAAAACGTTACAGCCTCAGAACGTGCTGGCTGTGGGTTCTACTTTCAGCTCACTAACGCTGATGCCATCTGCAGCTCAAAAACGTTGGCGTTTTTATGGAGCCATTGAATAACATGGAGAGCTGTAAAAAACGCTAAAAAATGTGGCTGTAAAAAACGCACGTGTGTGTGAGGCCTAAGGTATTTGATTAAACCCAGTTGGAGGATCGACTGAATATTTTTGTTGTTGTTACCAAAGAGTCTAAGGAGTGGTGACTATCTTTATTCACTTATCCTTTCATTATACAATGTCATACTGTTGTTCAGGAATGATACTTTGAGATTCTTCATTGTCAAGTAAACTGTTTACTGTTGCCTTCAAGTTACGAGTTCTTTGAGTTCTTCTTTTAGAGCTCCAACACTAACTCTGATAAGTAAATATCTTAGACGCAAAACTTGGTGTTAAGTTACCATAACTTAAGGATAAAAACAAGAGTGTGAGGCACCAAACTAGTACAATATTGTTTAAATTATATTGCACTAGGTTGGTGCGCCCCTCTCTTGTTTTTATCCTTTAGTGCCTTTGGATGCCCATAGTCCTGAGGAGGGCTGCAAGACCTTTGAGTGTAGAAGGTTACTCACATCTATTAAGAATATATTCTACTACTGGTGCATGACTCTTGGTTTGATAGATCTGAGCGCAGGAGGATTTTTTTTTTGCAAGTTACCATAACTTTGCAACATGAGTGAACCCAGAGTGTCATGGGAAGGTGGAGGTTCCTCACAATGGGGAAAACCAAGGGGGAATTGATTCCTTAAGTGACCCTCAAGGGGGCAGCACTAGATTTGGGGGCTCATCCGGAATTCCCCTTACGGTGAACCTCAGAAGGTCTGAAGAACCCCCTCAAAGGCAGATGGACTCAGTTGCTGTCACCAAGTGGGCACAGGAAGAAGGGAGCTAGAGTTGTCCAGCATACTCAAGCTACTTGGAGTGGGGTGGGGTGAAAGGGATGTACGATTGATTCTGAGATTGTCCTTTCCCAATTAAGGGTCCTATGTTGTGGATTTAAAGACTGAGTATGAACAAGATAAAACCTATGCCTTTGTAGAAGTGTTCCAGCGAGTCTTCAGGAGGAAACTGTGACCCTGGCTGAAGGATTGGTGGCTCAGATTGTACCGTTGCAGATGGAAGAAGGATCAGAATTGGAAGAGGTCTTGAGCACCATTGTGAAGTCTAATGTGGAGGAAAGAGGGGCTGAGGCTACCCTCAAGGGACTGCCACCTGTTTCATTCTATATGGAGAGGAGTAAGCTTGTAAAAAGTCTGATTAAGAGCAATAACATTTCAGCTCATCAGGGTTACCGAAAGTTACAATTCTTTTCGGGTCACACACCCACTCCTGAAGGAGAGGAGGACTTTGACAGCTGCATGGATGAGGCCATTCAAGCAGTGGAAGATTGGAATGTGCCCGAAGCCGTGAAAAGACAGCGGATACGTGAGAGTCTGCGAAGCCCTGCTGTGTATGTGATTCCAAGTTTGAAGAGAGGAAAGCCAAAGTGCATTGCTATGGACTATACATAAGCTCTGTGTGCAGTATACGGGAGAGTGGAGAAAATTCCTGACTTGATGTATAAGTTTGAACATACCCATCAGTCCAGAGGACAAAAGTTATCTGCATATGTTGTCAGAGTTGATAGAGTCCTGCATCAAATTATCCTAAAGAAAGGAATTGATCCTAAGGAAGTTGATAAAGTGAGATGGGAAAGGATTCTACAAGGAGCGGGACCTAATCATACAGCCTACAGGTTGCACCCACTTATCCTGAGCTGATGAAAATGGTTAGAGAAAAAGAGGTCTTGTTGCATGAAAAGAACCAAGGATCTCCCAGATGGGCTAATGTTACTCTCAAAGCTGGAAAGGTGACAGCTCAACAAGTGCAGATCGAATCGGAAATGTTTGAGGCTGACAGTGAGGAGGGTTCAGAATGGGGAGAGAGTACCAGAATCCCTATTCCCCCTCCGACACCTGAAAAATCCCCATTTAAGTTGCTAACGTAGGTAGACCAAGCTCAAGATCAATTGCAGCAAGCTTTGTCCGGAGTTCTGGATGCCCAAGTTACTATCCAGACTGACAGAACTGATTCGAGGAAATGTTTCAAGTGTGGGGAGTCTGGTCACTTCAGGAGGCGGTGCCCAAAGAGAGGGGAGGAGTTCCATTTTATGGCAGAGTTACTAAAAACGTTACAACAGATTTTGGCAACCCAGAAGGCAGGAAACTTCTGAGGGTCTCAGTGAAGGAGCCAACTGAGAACCTGAAGAGTCTGAGCTCCAAAAGGCAAAGCAAGAACAAGACAAGTCCAAGGAAGAGAAGTCCTAAGAAGAAGAGAGAGTCTAAACCATTGCTGCGTTACAGTACATGTTGGCATTCAGGGTTCCCTGAACTGTAGCTCCCCAGTGCTGGCAGCACTGGGGAGCCCCAGACCATGACACTCCCACCACCATGCTTGACTGTAGGCAAGACACACTTGTCTTTGTACTCCTCACCTGGTTGTCGCCACACACGCTTGACACCATCTTAACATGGTTCCAGTTATCCATGTTCTTAGTCTGCTTGTTTTCAGCAAACTGTTTGCAGGCTTTCTTGTGCATCATCTTTAGAGCAATGCTGGCAGCACTCTTATGTCTATTTCCCAAAGACAACCTCTGGATATGAAGCTGAACACGTGCACTCAACTTCTTTGGTTGACCATGCCAAGGCCTGTTTTGAGTGGAACCTGGCCTGTTAAACCGCTGTATGGTCTTGGCCACCGTGCTCAGTTTCAGGGTCTTGGCAATCTTATAGCCTAGGCCTTCTTTATGTAGAGCAAAAATTATTTTTTTTTAGATCCTAAGAGAGTTATTTGCACAGAGGTGCCATGTTGAACTTCCAGTGACCAGTATGAAATAGTGAGAGCGGTAACACCAAATTTAACACACCTGCTCCACATTCACACCTGAGACCTTGTAACACTAATGAGACACATGACACCGGGGAGAGAAAATGGCTAATTGGGCCCAATTTGGGCATTTTCTCTTAGGGATGTACTCACTTTCATTGCCAGTGGTTTGGAGATTAATGGCTGTGTGTTATTTTGAGGGGACAGCAAATTTACACTGTTATACAAGTTGTACACTTACTACTTTACATTGTAGCAAAGTGTCATTTCTTCAGTGTTGTCACAATAAAATATTTACAAAAGGAGTGCGCATGCGCGGCTGCTCTGGTATGGCGGCTTAGCCCGGAGCTCCGCACCATCTCCAGTCCCCACAGCCACGGGAGAGCAAAGACGGCGAAGTGACTCCAGCGGAGGGGCCGCCCTGTTCGCCTGAGCCCCCCCTCAACACCGGGAGCGGGTCGAGGAGCACTCGGGAGGCAGCACGGAGACCCGCGCCGCATCGTGCTTACAGCGGGGCGCACCAAGATGGCCGCGGCGGCGGTCTTCCAGGCCCCATTGCCTTAAGGCCTCACCCTCCACAAGCCGGATCAACAATCATCAATGGCCTGAGTCGGCGGGGTTACAGTAGTGAAGGTCAGTGTCTTGAGCCTCAACCGCAACTAAGTTAACTGGCACTAATTACAGGAGCCTTCAGGGGTGTACCAAGATGGCTGCCGATTAGGCCTCTAGGATACAGTCTACACAGAGCCTCCTCTAATGAGAATCAAGAGCCAAGGAGCACCCCCATGGTACAATCCTCTCACATAAGACCTGATTTCAGAATATACATGGTGGTTTTTATCTCAGTTTGCAGCTCATATACGCCAGCTCCTGTGTGATCATTTCACTGGACTGATCTCCCAACCCCCTGCATGTCTGCATCAGCTGTTAGGAAGGACCTAAGCACCCTCTTTGCTGCAACCCCTCTGCAGGGGACCGCACAGATGTCAGCTGCTCCGGCTGCAACTTCAGGCGCCATGGAAAGTCCCCAGGCAGAAAACCTGAGTCGCTCTTCAAAGGCTGACACAAAACATATCCTTTCCCCTGCAGTTTTGAACTTCACACCAGTTCAGCAGGGATGCCCTTCTCAATTTCCCCTACCATCGCCCTCCTCCACAGAATCCCTTCTTGGTCGCTTTCAAGGGGACCTGTCATCTCCCCCCCTCGGGCACTTCAGCCCAGCTCCAGCCTCACCGTGCCTACACGGTTCCAATATTTCACTACAGGTGGAAGACTTGTACCAAAAATTTTCGTCTCTACTTGAGAGAGGTCTAGCCAACACGGTGGCAACAATTACCAACGAGATCAAATCTGATTTCCAGATGCTGGGGACAAGGATAGAAGCAATTGAAAATAAGCTTGACGCCACAGCAGAGGTCTCCAACCGGAACTCAGACCTCATCAGCACTCTACATGACCAATTGGACACAGCCTTGTCGAGAATCGACGATCTGGAAAATAGGTCAAGAAGAGTCAATTTTAGGGTGCGAGGACTCCCTGAAGAAATCAAAGACATCCCTGAGGCGATGCATGACTTGATCACAAATTTACTTCCCAACACCCCCAAACACCGCATGGAACTCGACAGGGCACACAGAGCTCTTGGGCCCCCACGCAAAGACGGCTCCCCTAGAGACATAATTGTCAAACCCCACTTTTATGCAATCAAAGAAGGGGTCATGAGACAATCCAGAAATTCCACCAAGATCTTATGCAAGGGTCACCCTGTCCAAATCTACGCGGATTTGGCCCCCTCAACCATACAGAAGAGGAGAGCCTTGAAACCCCTTCTCTCAGTCCTGACCGAGAGAGAAATTAAGTATAAATGGGCCTTCCCATTTGCAGTGAAATTCTCTTACAAGGACAGAGACTACGCCTTCGCTTCATTTCATGAGGGCGAGAAACTTCTACTCCACCTGAAATTGATAACACAGGAATCTGAGATGGACACTTCCAGCAACATCAACACCTCCAAAAGACATTCACCTACCAGCCCTAGAACCCCTCTCTGGAAGACAGCTAAACCCAAGAGAGCTAAAGAAAATGGCCCCTCGTGAAAGGGTTCTTGGTAGCTGGTTTTACTTTACTACTCTGTCAACAGGAGGGGTGCTGTTCTCAGGGGAACACAGTTTATAAGAACTCCTGTTTATATCCCCCGTGATGAGGACACGGCGATTGCCTTTATTTCACCTCATAGAGGATCTTGCCTGCTCCCCTAACCGGCTTGACAATTAGGTCCAATTCGATTGACATGCTTTGACCATTCTAGTTTCACGTCACAAGGAATATTGGCCATACTTTCTTCTCCTTAGGAGAGTAGGTCCCCGGGATTTACAAGAAGTCTGGGATCACACTAAAAGAAACTGCCAGAAGACTCTTGGTAGAGGGGCTTCCCCTTTTGTTTGAAAAATTATTATTTTTTTTTTTTTTTGTTTTGTGCCTCAGTTACAGAGGCTAAAAAGTTGCATTGTTGGCCTCAGCCTACAGTCTCGCCCGGTTCCCCCTCGCCTGGATGAGGGGGATCCCCATGTCTCTTGGGATGGACTCAAATATTACCCGTTATTCTTAGGTGTGAGCCCTCAGGGGACAATGGGTTTGGTTCTGAGATCCATATGTTTAACCACGTTCTAATCTTGCTCAAAAAAAGTTGTGTTTTCTCTAGATGTATTACGGGGCTTGGGGTCTGGAGATGGTCCTCATGCGCCTCAGCCTACCTAGCTGATCATGTTTGATTGGTTCGGGATAGGCGGTCTGGCAGTTACTGCTAGACTTAATGATTTTGACCTAAGGGAATCCAAGGGGCTCTATGTTTTCTCCCCTCTTGGACGACACCCCCTTTTTTGGAGAAAATGGTCCTTTTTAGGACTCCTTTTCCATTATGTTTGGTTTACACTGTTTAATAATCTCCATGCTGCTTCACCTTTTTTCCTTCCTTTTCTTCTCCTTTTTCTTCTCCTTATTTCCAGAGAGAGGATGGCCCAGGACTCTTTTGGTACACATCCGATAAGCATCTGGGACGTCAAAGCAATCAAAGGATGGGTGAGTCACTTAACTGTTGAGCATACTGTTCCGCTTTGTTGCGATGGCTGACCCCACCAATTCCTCTATCAAGGTAGCTACTCACAATGTTCAGGGACTAAACTCCCCCATTAAAAGTAAGAAGTTGGGGGATCTTTATAAATCTATGAAATTAGACATTCTTATGTTACAAGAAACGCACTTCCCAGCTCGGTATAATCCCACATTTCTTCATTCTCACTTCCCAAGATTTTACTTAGCCAATGCAGAATCGAAATCAAAAGGAGTGGCTATTTTGATTTCTAAAAACTGTGACTTCACTCTACTCTCGGAGGTTAAGGACCCTGAGGGGAGGTATATCTTAGTGAAGGGTACCTTAGATGGACGCATCTTTTCCCTAATCTCGTACTACGCCCCCAATCAAGGACAGTTCCGGTTTTTTGAAAAAATGTTTGCCACTCTATTCCCCCTGTTGGAAGGCACGATAATATTTGGTGGCGACTCCAATGTAGCCTTTGATCAATCCCTTGACAAAAACAGACCTCTAGGAAAACAACTTTTACGTCCAACTAAAGTAAGCCAGCGTATCGCCAAACTACTTCACTCTTACAACCTAATCGACGCCTGGAGGGACAAACACCCTTCGGCCAGAGACTTTACCCACTTTTCCATTCCCCACAACTCGTACTCTAGGATAGATCATCTGCTAACTCCCTTCTATGCCTTACCTTCCATTACTGATTCCCACATACATGACACAGCCTTATCAGATCACTCCTTGGTGTCACTTTCCCTCTGCATTCAGTCCAGACAATTTCCTAAACCATTTTGGAGACTTAACGAGTCCCTTCTTTCGGACCCGATTAATGTATCCAGGATAGAAAATAACCTCCAAGAATTCTTCTCCACTAACGACACGGGGGAACCTTCTGCAGAAGTAGTCTGGGCTACCCACAAGGCGTTCATCAGAGGCCACTTCATTCAGCTAGCTTCCAGGATTAAAAAGGAGAGGGGATTCCATTTACAACAACTGGAAGACTCCTTCAGGTCAGCCAAAGCAGCTCATAAGGCCAACCCTTCTAAATATTTACTAGAGAAGCTTGACAAAGCGAAACTGGAGCTCAATTTAGCACTCACGACGAAAGCAGAAAAGATCATTAGATGGTCCAAAAATAAATTTTACACACATGGCAATAAAATGAGTTCTCTCCTGGCTAGGAAGCTTTCTCCTCGGGTGAAGCAGCCTTCAATGCCCAAAATCAGGGTGGACGGTGGTCTCCCCTCTTCTAATCCTAACACGGTTATCGAGGCCTTTAAAAAATTCTACATGAATCTATACTCCCCCAAGACTAGTGAGAATACGGATAATATTTCGCAGTTTCTGGAAGGCATGTCGTTACCCACCCTCATAGATGAACACAGAGATTTAATGGAGGCAGCAATCACACAGGAGGAGGTATCAGGGGTCATCAAAGGCCTTAAACAGGGGTCCGCCCCAGGGCCAGATGGCCTGTCAGTCCTTTATTATAAGAAATTCTCCGGGATCCTATCACCTCATTTGACCAAATTTTTCAACTCCAAAATGACAGGCACCCCGGTAGAGAAGTTATTTAATACCGCATTCATTACTTTGATCCCTAAGCCAGATAAAAACCCAGAAGATTTAGATAACTACCGCCCCATTTCTCTAATAAATAATGATCTAAAGATTTTAACCAAGATAATGGCAAATCGGTTGGCCTCCTTTATAAGTCACTACATAGTTAAGGATCAGGTTGGCTTCATCCCTGGCAGACAAGGCCCTGACCAAATTAGAAGGGCAATTGATATAGTATCTATACTGCAGTCCAACTGGGCGGGGGGCCCGGCCCAAAAAGGGATGCTGCTATCTCTAGACCTGTGCAAGGCCTTTGATTCTGTTTCCTGGACTTATCTACTGACGTTGTTGAAGCGTTGGGGCTTTGGAGATAAGTTCTTGAATCTGATCAGAGCTCTCTACTCGAACCCACAAGCTTTGATAAAAATGCGAGGGTTTTACTCAGACTCCTTCCCAATTAAGACAGGAACGAGGCAAGGATGTCCATTATCTCCGCTCCTCTTTGCTATCGCAATAGAAACGTTGGCCACTTCAATCAGGGATAGCCAATTTGTCAAAGGGGTTATGTGCGGTCAGCAGGAGCACAAATGTGGTCTCTTTGCTGATGACATCCTGGTCTTTATAACCTCCCCCGAATTATCCATTCCCAACTTGTGTCGGATCCTTGGGGACTTCTCCGAGATCTCCGGCTTAAGAGTGAATTATTCTAAATCTCAGGCGCTGAACATTTCTTTATCTCCTGAGATAATAACCAGACTAAAGAACGAGTTCAAGTTTCGATGGAGTGACACTTATATCAAATATTTAGGAATCAATCTAACCTCCAAATTTGAGACTTTATACGCCAACAATTTCCCGCCAATGTTTCGGAAGTTGGAGAATGACCTTAGGATCTGGACCAAGCAGGACCTGTCTTGGTTGGGGAGAGTGAATGCAGTGAAGATGACACTGTTACCCAGACTTCTCTACCTCTTCCGATCCTTGCCAATCCCGGTTAGGTCTGGTCAGCTTTCTTTCTTTCAAAACAAAATTATCAAGTTCATCTGGGCCAACACAGGGTACAGAATATCCCGTCAAACGTTATTCCATCATAGGAGTAGGGGGGGGCTGGGGTTACCGAACCTAGTGAAGTACTATCAAGCTGCCAGGATAACGCAGTTGTCCTCAATATACTTTAAGCAGGAAAGACAGGACTGGATAAGGATAGAAAACCAGGCGGCTCCAAGGTTTACGCTTGATTTTCTTCTTTGGTGCTCCCCAAAGGAACGTCCTCCAATCTTGGCTCCCACTCTTTCCAATGAGCTAGCTTTCTGGGACAAGATTAGAGGAACACCCTCTTTGGTCTCCTCAATCAAACCCCTAGCACATATTTTCAATAATCCAGATTTCCCGCCAGGGCTAGATATTAAAGCATTTCAATGGTGGTTAAATAAAGGGCTTTTTCGTATTGGCCACTTCTTCACGGCTTCAGGACCAATAACTCTAAACTTTTGCAAAAATAACCTCGAAATACCGCCCTCAGAATACCTTAGATTCCGCCAACTCTCCAGTTTTCTCCACAAAATTTGGACGGCCAAGCCAGCCCCCCCAGATCTCACAACCTATGAAAGGTGGTGTGGTCAGCCATCGCAGCAGAAGGGAGGTATTTCAATAGTCTATGAAGCCCTTTCTCGCCCAGTTCGAAAAGTCGGCCTTCATGAACAACTGGGAATCAGAGCTTCAATTCGACTGGGATCTTGATAAGTGGCAAGCGGCTTGCTCCAGATCCTTCAAGGGTATCTTAAACACAAATATCGCAGAGGCGAGTATCAAGGTAATGATGAGATGGTACCTTACTCCAGTCAAACTGTCGACATTCTTCCCCTCGGCCGAGCCTGTATGTTTCAGGGGTTGCCTCCTGAGGGGCACCATGGCCCACATCTGGTGGGAATGCCCAAGAATTAGATCTTTCTGGTCTAAGATCTTCCACATTGCTCAAAAAGTAACGGGTTGTAAACTTGATAGATCCCCTACAGTAGCCCTTTTAAATGATAATATAACCAACATGTCAAAATCGAGCAGGAAATTACTTCACTTTATATTCTTAGGGGCCAAGATCACAATAGCCAAGGCTTGGAAGCAGGAAAAAGTCTCGTTAAGATCTGCCATTCTGAAAATTTCCTGGGTGATGGCCCAAGAGAGGATTGCCAGGATTCTCTCAGACAGCCTACACAAATTTGAGCAGATCTGGGAACCGTGGGCAAAGTTTGTAGGAATTTCTCTAACTCCAGGTCTACCGGGTTACCAAAATCCCTAACAACAG
>BLSH010048212.1:886274-901261 GCA_018402905.1 Glandirana rugosa | reverse complement strand
AAGCCAGCCCCCCCAGATCTCACAACCTATGAAAGGTGGTGTGGTCAGCCATCGCAGCAGAAGGGAGGTATTTCAATAGTCTATGAAGCCCTTTCTCGCCCAGTTCGAAAAGTCGGCCTTCATGAACAACTGGGAATCAGAGCTTCAATTCGACTGGGATCTTGATAAGTGGCAAGCGGCTTGCTCCAGATCCTTCAAGGGTATCTTAAACACAAATATCGCAGAGGCGAGTATCAAGGTAATGATGAGATGGTACCTTACTCCAGTCAAACTGTCGACATTCTTCCCCTCGGCCGAGCCTGTATGTTTCAGGGGTTGCCTCCTGAGGGGCACCATGGCCCACATCTGGTGGGAATGCCCAAGAATTAGATCTTTCTGGTCTAAGATCTTCCACATTGCTCAAAAAGTAACGGGTTGTAAACTTGATAGATCCCCTACAGTAGCCCTTTTAAATGATAATATAACCAACATGTCAAAATCGAGCAGGAAATTACTTCACTTTATATTCTTAGGGGCCAAGATCACAATAGCCAAGGCTTGGAAGCAGGAAAAAGTCTCGTTAAGATCTGCCATTCTGAAAATTTCCTGGGTGATGGCCCAAGAGAGGATTGCCAGGATTCTCTCAGACAGCCTACACAAATTTGAGCAGATCTGGGAACCGTGGGCAAAGTTTGTAGGAATTTCTCTAACTCCAGGTCTACCGGGTTACCAAAATCCCTAACAACAGACAGAAATGGAGGTCTGGCGCCACTCCTTCTCTCTCTGGGAGCTTCTTCTCTTTCTCTCCTCTTGTTTTACCTCTCTCTCTCTTTTTCCATTTCTTTCCTCCCCTTAGTTAGGGTTCGGTTGAAATGGCGGAAAGTTAGTTCCCTGGCACAGCTTGTTCCCTTATGGGGTATCAGGGCATATCTTTCTGATGGCTGTTTCAATCATTCCGCTCAGGGTACCATTCAATGTTCTGTGACTCTGATTTTCTTATACTTGTTATTGTAATCGGACAGGTTATCTAACAATTGGTAATTGGTCTCATGATATCACGTTTTCTTTTTCCTTTTACTTGCTGATGTATCCTACATTCTGCAATGTTTTATATCTCATGACACTACTATAGACTATAATCAGTTCGCTTTGATCGCATGGCATTTCAACCTGGGTCATGGCGAGCTCCTTGTAGGGTGTTTGGGGATGGGGAGTGTCACTGCAGGTGTAACTTTATCAATAGATGGATACCCAAAGCTTAATGACTTGTAAAATGTATGCAGTACCTTTGTAACCTTGACTGATTTAATGTTACAAGCTTTATATCTCACTCTACCTGTCACATCGTCAATGTTTTATGTTCATTGGTGAAAATTTAATAAAAATATTGAAGATAAAAATATTTACAAAAATGTGAGCGGTGTACTCACTTCTGAGATACTGTATATAGTCCCAATATGTGATCCAATGATTGCTGTAAAGTGCTCGGTGCTCCAATATCTTAACCACTTCAGCCCCGGAAGGGTTTGACCCCTGAATGACAAGGCCATTTTTTTGTGATACAGCACATACAGATACAGTCATTTTAACTGACATTTGGGCGGTGCGTGCAACGCTGTACCCAAACAAAATTGACGTCCCTTTTTTCCCACAAAAAGAGCTTTCTTTTTGGTGGTATTTGATCATCTCTGCGGTTTTTATTTTTTGCGCTATAAACAAAGAGTGACAACTTACATTTTTTTTTACTTTTTGCTATAATACATACCCCCAAAAAATATAAAAAAACAAACGTATTCATCAGTTTAGGTTGATATATATTCTTCTACATATTTTTGGTAAATAAAATTGCAATAGGCATATATTGATTGGGTTGCGCACAAGTTATTGCACCTACAAAATAGGGGATAGATTTATGGCATTTTTTAAAATGTATTTTTTCCACTAGTAATGACGGCGATCTGCGATTTTTATAGGGACTGCGATATTGCAGTGGACAGATCAGACACTTTTGACACTTTTTTGGGATCAATGACATTTATAGAGCTAAAAATAGCCACTGATTACTGTATAAATGCCACTGGCAGGGAAGGGGTTAAACTGTAGGGGGCAATCAAAGGGTTAAGTGTGTTCCCTCAGCGTGTTCTAACTGTGCGGGGGCTGGGCTGGCAGGGAGATGAAGGATCTCACTGTTCCCGATCACTGGGAACTGTAGATCTTTGTCATGTCTTTGTCATGTCCTTGTTTACATTGGCAGATCCCCGTTCTGCCTTTGTAGAAGGTGATCCCGGGTAGCCGGCAGACATCGAGTCCGCCCTACCCACGGGCATGCTTACGCAGCATGCGCCGGTGGTGGCACACTCCTGCCCACAAATGCACCTGCGCGAGCAGCTGTACAGCTACACCGACTCGCGCAGGAGAGCCGACCTGTTGCCGTATAATGCGGCGGCTGGTCAGCAAGTGGTTAAACAAAGTGCTTCAAACAAATATTCCTGGCGTGAGCCACACTCCCCTCTTTCCCTCCTACTCACCAGAAATAAAGGACCCTCAGACTTGTATCTGGTGGTGGGTAACCCAGAATTAGTGTAGCCTTAACAAGAGGTTTCTGTTACTGTTATTGAAGTAGCTCCAACTCCACCAGGTCCAACAAAGATAGAGGACATACATAGTAAAGATTTATTAAAATTATAATAATTTAGTCACGCAAACATAAAATTCCACTTACAGTGTTCCAGATATAAAAAAGCATGTATGACAATGTTGGAGGAAAACTCTTCCGGGTATACTGTGCGGCGTGTGTTCCACAGACGGCGGAAATGGCGTGTTTGGTTTAGTAAACCGGAAATACATCAACGCGTTTTGCCCTTCCCACAGGGCATCATCAATATGTATTCTGCTACATCTATTTGGTAAAAAAAATCCCAATAGGCATATATTGATTGGTTTATGTGAACATTATAGCGTCTACAAACTATGGGATATATTTATGTTATTTATTTTTTGTTTTGTTTTTATACTAGTAATAGCGGCAATCAGCAACTTATAGCAGGACTGCAATATTGCAGCAGACAATCGGATAGTAACTGATGCTTTGTGGGAACCAGTGACGCTAATACAGTGATCAGGGGTAAAAATATGCACTGTCACTGTACTAATGACACTGGTTGGAAGGGGTTAAACATCTAGGGTGATCAAAGGGCTAACTGTTTGCCTAGCCAGTGTTTATGTTTACTATGTGTGCTGCTTTTATTAGGGGAAGAGATGGATTTGATTCCCTGCTTTACAGGAACACAGAATCCATTCCTTCCCCTCTGCCAAAATAGTACTCTGCCATGTTCTGAGTCTCTGCCCTATGATCATCGAGTGCCAGAGGACATTAAGTGCCCGTTAGCTGCAGATCGGCTTCTGTTGTGAATATTCACAGCAGAAGTGGTGCACCGGTGGCGCGATTGTCTCCTGCAGGTGTAAGTCTGGATTCAGAGCTGCTGTCACCCTGTAGCAGTAAGTTTAACCACTTCATGCAAACCTACGTACCCATATGTCGGTCGGGAGAAGTGGGTGTATCGGGGTATAGCCTGTAGCTGCAGGCTATACCCCAGTAGCATTTTTCAGAGCGGCTATAAGGTGATAACGGCCGAACCGGCTCTTGAGCCGCTTGGCTGTTATCCCAGACGGCCGGAGGGGGGATGTCCTTCCGCCGCTCTTCCCCGGTCTCCTGTCCCACCGGGAGACTGAAGCGTCCATCCGGCACGTCTGCAAGAAGTCCTGAACGAATTTGAAATCGGCTCTGATCGGGTCTCCTTTGTGAAATTCACAACGTCACTTCCAGTTTACTCGGCTGCCAATGACGCAGATTTTAAAAAAGTGACAGTATTCAAAATCGCTAATTCTGGCGATCTGAATACTTTTAAGTGAAAAGGAGGGATTGGGGGTCTTTTAGACCCCAGATCTTTCCATAAAGAGTACCCCTCCATAAAGAGTACCTTTAAAAACATTTAAAGCGTCCCCGTCCCCACGAGCTCGCACAGCAAAGAAAACGCATACGTAAGTTGCACCCACAAATGTAAATGTTGTTTAAATCACACATGTGAGGTATCGCCGCAATCATCAGAATGTGAGCAATAATTCTAGCAAAACCTTCCCTGTAACTCTAACCTGGTAACCGTTTAAAAATTTTAAAATATCACCTATGGAGATATTTAAGTACTGTTGTTTGTCGCCATTACACGAGTGTGCGCAATTTCCAACCATAACATATGTGGAATCTATTCACAATATGTAAAAAAATGGGCTAACTTTACTGTTTTCTTATTTTTTAATTTAAAAAAGTGTATTTTTTTTTTTTTAATTACGTTTGAAAGACCGCTGCGCAAATACTGTGTGACATAAAATATTGCAATGACCGCCATTTTATTCTCCAGAATCTTTGCTAAAAATATATATATAAATATATTGTTTGGAGGTTCCAAGTAATTTTCTAGCAAAAAATACAGATTTTAACTTGTAAACAACAAGTGTCAGAAATGTCCTTAAAGCGTAGGTCCGCCGTCTGCCGCTGACCCTTTAAAAATTAGGACACTTACATGTCCTGGAGTCCAGCGATGTCGGCACCACCACTGATCTTTGGATCGGCTAGTCGAGTGCTGCCACCGCCATTGAGGGTAAGGGAACCCGGAAATATAGCCTTTCGGCTTCATGGCCAGGACTCTACTGCGCATGTGCGAGCCGCTGCTGCGCTTTATCACTGGCCCAGCGGCGGAGGAGGAGGAAGAGGGAGGAGGAAGGAGCTGGGCTGCTGACCTCAGTGGCCGCAGCCACGGCCCGGGCACCCGGATGTGGGGAAAAGGACACCTGTCAAAAACAAAGGTACGAAATGTGACACCTGAGGGGGGGGGGGGGAATCCAACGAGCGGAAGTTCCACTTTTGTGTGGAACTCCACTTTAAATGGTTAATTATGTATTAAGGAATACAAACTGTGTTCAGGGCCAGCCTTACCATGGATCCCAGTGGGTCCATTGGACCCAGGCGGCACTTTGAGAGGGGCAGCAAACAGATCCACGGCCGCCTCTCCTTCTCTTCTATTTACCTAGCACATTGATGACCAAATTGCCCCTATACTGCCCTAGCCTGTCTATATACTACCCTAGCCTGCCCCTATACTATCCTAGCCCGCCCCTGTACTGCTCTAATCTGCCCCTATACTACCCTAGCCTGCCCCTATACTGCCCTAGCCCGCCCCTTGGAATTGAATAATGGTGTGCCATATAATTTTGCATATAGACAAGGTGCTTTTGCATGTAAATCTGACTTCCCGATAAATTAAATTTTTGTTTTAAAGCGGAGTTCCACCCAGAATTTTTTTTTACATCATTTAAGTACTTTGGCTATATAGACTTACCTTTGAAGGAAAAAAATATACTCACCCTAAGTTGCTTGTTGCTAGGTGGTCTCTGTAATCTGCCCCTTTTAGGTCCTAGGCTCTTCTCCTTACTTCCTGCTTCGCCTGGCCTCCTGGGAGATGTGACTCATCATTTCGCAGGAGTCAGTGGGCTTCCCTGTACTGTAAAATCGTGTTATTTCCAAACAGGAAATGACGCGATTTAAGGCAGACCGAGATCGAGGAGTGCATGATGGTTAACCACCATGCACTTCTTTCAGGAAGAGATGCCAGGAGACTATGGATAGGCTTCAGATGCCCTCACCTAAAATGGAAAAGTCCACCAGTAGGAGAAACTAAATTGTGAGTAAAAAATACATGGAATTACTAGGCGGTTTGCAACTAAGGAAACAAAAGGTTACATCTATTTAGTATTAAAAGAGTGGATGCCAAAAAAAAAAATTCTGAGTGGAACTCCGCATAATTATCATGTTATAAAAGAATGGATGTGGGGGCCTCTTGGTGGGCATGATTATTTTTTTGGGGGGGGTGGGGGCAGCATTTCATTCTTGGACCCAGGCAGCACAATGTCTTGGGCCAGCCCTGGCTGCGTTCATTTGTGAGTTTCATATCTGCTTGGACTTCGCCTATAATTGTTAGAGGCTCAGAATCAGGTCCCTTTATAAGGTAAGGATATCAGCAAGTATATTCATTTAGCTAGTAACACAGCCAGGTGCACACCAGGAATTTTAATAAAAGCCAACAGACAGGTAGATTTCCCTGAGAAAGTTGAAAACTCTTCATTTTTAGCTGAAGGCCACTTTTAAAGGTTGTCAATTTTCCGCTTTCACATTGTGACAAAAATTGCTCGATCCTTGTGCTGCACAGGCTAAATTTCACATGCTTCATGAACCCCAATTAAAAAGTGTTTATATTTTGGCTCGCGTGTGGCCTAACGGTTTAATTTTGCTGAGCCACTGTAAATCCGGGCCAGATGAAGTATGTCGAGGATGGCTTTGCCGACTGATTGCTTAATGTCTCTGTGGGTCGTTCACCCTAATGAAGAACTCCTGCTGGAACGCCACAACGCCGCGCGTCACTTAAGTGCTCTCAGATCTGTCCACTCAATTAAAAAGCTCTGGGATTAGCACAAGGGGCTGATAAAAATAGCATCAGGCAGTATTAAATACAAATAATTATTCTAATCAGTCCATCAAAAACGAAAGGGCCCGTCTGCCGTCGCTAAGTAGCTGTCTAATCACAGAGGTATCAGCGGATCTGGTTACATAATTGAAAAAGGTGTACATGCTAAACAGGGCCACCTGAAGTGTGTACAAACCTGTCAGTTATGTACGGAGCTCCAGCATAAACTGCCATGGCAACGGGCCGGGAGAATTAGCCGAAATTATTTCAGATATTTACATGACAAAAAAAAAGCTGACCGCGGGTGAATGTATTTCATCATCGTAATTGTGAAAGCGCAGAAGGACACCTATGATTGCTATGTACAGGAAAAGTAGTTTAGAAGATATAAGCTGAGAAATAAAATAGAAAAAGAAGAAAGGTTCTGTCCTGGGACCAATACTATTTAATTTATTCATAAACGATCTGGAGGACGGGATAAACAGCACAATCTCAGTTTTTGCGGACGATACAAAGCTAAGCAGGGCAATAACTTCTACGCAGGATGTGGAAACCTTGCAAGAATATCTGAACAAATTAATGGGGTGGGCAACTACATGGCAAATGAGGTTTAATGTGGAAAAATATAAGGTAATGCATTTTGGTGCTAAAAATATGAATGCAGTTTACTTGCTAGGGGGAGAACCTCTGGGAGAATCTAGGATGGAAAAGGACCTGGGGGTCCTAGTAGATGACAGGCTCAGCAATGGCAGGCAATGCTAAGCTGCTGCAAGCAAAGCTAACAGGATATTGGCATACATTAAAAAGGGGATTAACTCCAGAGATAAAACGATAATTCTCCCACTCTACAAGACTCTGGTCCGGCCGCATCTTGAGTATGCTGTCCAGGGCTGGCCCAAGACATTGTGCTGCCTGGGACCAAGAATGAAATTCTGCCCCCCCCAAAAAAAAATCATGCCCACCAAAAGTTATAATTAAAACTAAAATTACATTTATCAGAAGGTCAGATTTACATGCAACAACACCTTGTCTATATGCAAAATTATATTGCATATCATTATGTTCAGTTTCAAGGGGCGGGCTAGGGCAGTATAGGGGCAGGTTAGGGTAGTAAATGGGCACACTAGGGTAGTATATGGGCAGGCTAGGTCAGTATATGGACAGGCTAAGGAAGTATTGGTCGCAGTCTAGGGCAGTATAGGGCAGGCTAGGGTAGTATATAGACAGGCTAGGGAAGTATAGGGGTGGGCTAGGGTGGTATATAGACAGGCTAGGGCAGTATAGGGGCAGGTTAGGGTAGTAAATGGGCACACCAGGGTAGTATATGGACAGGCTAGGGTAGTATATAGACAGGCTAGGGCAGTATAGGGGCAGGCTAGGGTAGTATATGGACAGCCTAGGGCAGTATAGGGGCGTTCTAGGGTAGCATATGGACAAGCTAGGGTAGTATATAGACAGACTAGGGCAGCACAGGGGCAGGCGGAGTGGCCCAGGGGGGCAGTTGTCATCATGACACACAAAACTGCTGAAAAAAAAAACTTGGTCATTAATTTGCTGGGTAAATAGAAGAGAAGGAGGGGGGCCATGATTCAATTTGCTGCCCTCTCAAAGTGCTACCTGGGTCCAATGGACCCACTGGGCCCTGATGCTGTCCAATTCTGGGCACCAGTCCTCCAGGATGGATGTGCTGGAGCTGGAGCTGGAGCGGGGTCAGAGAAGGACAACAAAGCTAATAAAGGGACTGGAGGATCTCAGTTTTGAGAAAAGACTACAAGCATTGAACTTATTCTCTTTGGAGAGGAGACGCTTGAGATGAGATATGATTTCAATGTACAAATACCGTACTGGTGACACCACAATAGGCAAAAAGCTTTTCCGTGAAAGGGAATTTAAAAAGACATGCAGCCATTCACTAAAATTAGAAGAGAATCGGTTTAACCTTAAACTGTGTAGATGGTTCTTTACTGTAAGAGCGGTAAAGATGTGGAAATCTCTTCCTTAAGTAGTGGTTTCAGCGGGGAGCATTGATCATTTCTAAAAATTATTAGATGGGCACCTTAACAACCACAAAATACAGGGGTATACAATGTACTATTAATAAATAAGCACCCACAGGTTGGACTGGATGTCTTTTTTCAACCTCACCGACTATGTAACTATAAAATAGGTCTTCATATCACTAGCTACAATAGAGAAAATGAATGTATTAATGCATGGAAATACTTAAAGGTGAACTCCAAACAGCTAATTGTGTTTTTTAATAGCCTGTATGGATATCTCTTTAACCACTTGAGCTTCATGACCGGGCCATTTTTTTTTTTGCAATACGGCACTGCGTTATTTTTTTTACTGACGATTGCACTGTCATGCGACATTGTACCCAAATAAAATTTTGGTTCTTTTTTTCCCCACAAATAGAGCTTTCTTTTGGTGGTATTTGATCACCTCTGTGTTTTTTATTTTTTGGGCTATAAACAAAAAAAAGACCAACAATTTTGGGGAAAAAAATAATATTTTTATACCCAATAAAAAAAAAATGTAAAAAATGTAATAAATTTAGGCCAATATGTATTCTGCTACATATTTTTGGTAAAAAAAAAATCACAATAAGTGTATATTGATTGGTTTGCGTAAAAGTTATAGCTTCTACAAACTATGGGATATTTTTGTTTATTTATTTTTTACTAGTAATGGCGAGGATCAGCGTTTTATAGAGTGACTGCAATATTGCGGCAGACAATCGGACACTAACTAACACTTTTGACACTTTTTGGGGACCAGTGATGCTAATACAGTGATCAGTTCTAAAACATATGCACTGTCACTGTACTAATGGCACTGGCTGGGAAGGGGTTAACATCAGAGGCGATCAAAGGGTTAACTATGTGCCTAGGTTGTGCTTACCCACTGTGGGAAGGTGCTTAGTCTAGGGGAAGGCAAAGATCTGTTTTCTGCTTAGCAGAAACACAGGATCAATGCCTTCCCTTCTGCCTGTGTCCTGTGTAATTGGCGGGTGTCGGTGGACATTGATTCCACCGTACCCTCCTCTGGGCTTCCGCTGTGTTTAATTAGTGGGAGCGGAGTCACTGGCGGTGTGCGCACCCACCGCAGACCTGGAAGTGTCATATCACGTACTAGGTACGTAATCTGGTGCAGAGCAACCACCCTGCCACCATATATCTACAGTGGGTGGTACACAAGCAGTTAAAAGAACAGTTATAGCCTTGTAAATGTAGCTTTGACATCACTGTGCTGTACATAGCCTGAGCAGAGGCGTGGGAGGGACCCAGCAGGCACCACCCACTACAAGCTGTCTGCAGGAAACTACGGGGGGGGGGGGGTGGGGGGGTGAGATAAGACCAGTTATTGCGCACAAGGAGAGAGAGCATCAGTGACTGGTCTTTATTGCAGCAAGCTCCTGCAGAGAGGCAAAGTAAGGAAGTCATTTAAAGTGGCTCTTCATCCTTAATATGATGTTGACTCCTCTCAACCCCTTCTCCCATCTGCTATGCAAATTGAGCTTTTTTAAATTTATTTATCTTTTTTTTTTTTTAATAAGAAACTTCTGGGCCATCTTCCCCCCAAGCACTCGCCTAGGCGAAATTACTTTGGCAGCCTTTCCACCTGGGATATTTACATCACGTATCTCAGGAGGTATAGTCCTTCACTGAGATAGGAGTGGGGGGCGGGCCTAGCAGCATGTCATCAGGAGGGCGGCCGGCTGAACCCAGAAGGGCTGGCAGCTTCCTGATGAAGTCATGCAAGAAGATGGCAGCTTGGAACCAAATGAGGAGCAGAAGAGGTGTGGATCATAGCAGGACAACGCTGGATCCGTTGGATGAGTAAGTACCTTAACTGTGCAGGACCTGGAATCAGGTAAGCAGGGGTTAAAAAACAAAAATGCAAGTGGGGGATGAAGGTCTTCATTAATTAAAGTGGTAGTAAACTCATCAATTTAACAGTTTGAAAACCAGTTACATTTCCGGCATGTGCCAGAAATGTAACACTCCCATTGGTTGTGCTCTAAAAACCAAACTGTCAAAACATTCAATGGCTGGTGTCATAGCTGATCACATGTACAGCATCATGGCAGTTGTAGGTTAAACAGAGGCCAAGATGGCAGCTTCCTTGGCTGAAAATGATAGGAGGGTTTACTACAACTTTAAGGATTACTGCACAGATCTGGAGGAAAAACACAGGATTCAAGTAAAAACATGCAAAGTAGTATCTGCAGGGGCCCGAAGGGCTGCATAAAAAGTGCCAAAGGGCTGCATGTGGCCCTTGGAAGAAAGGTTGGGCAGCAGGGTCTTAGGGTCAGGTGTTTGAGAGTGTTTGATCCAAATTCATACAGACTTGTATTGAGGAACTAAAGCAAATTTTTTTTTTTTTTGAAGACCGTGGTGGTGTGAAACACACCCAGACTTACCCGGTGCATAAAAAAGTGCACAACACAAAAGTGAAGACACAAAAAGTGCACATGGGTGTACACATAGCCCCCCTTCGAAGAGGAAGGGCCTCTACCCTGGTCCCCCAGTGGCATGAAGCTCCTGACAGGGATTGGGGTATCGTGCACTAAGGATTGCTTAGCCAGAAGGCCGGGCAACCCCCAGTTTTCGTTGGCGACCAGCCGGAACCGGCCGCCCCTGATACTGTAGGGCTCCCCCGAAGGGAGACCCTATGAGAGACGGTGGGTCAAGCCAGAAGGCCATACCCACCGCCAACCCAAGACTTTCAGGGCAGGCCCGAGGACCGTACACCCTACTCATCACTCGGTTCTCGTGTACCCAAACAAATAAGTGACACGACACAGCAAACAACACAACAATCAAAAGGTGGGGGAGGGATAGTGAAGAAATGGAAAGAGTACCTTTGTGAAAAACAAAGGCCGGCCTTGCGGCCAGGAATCAAAAATTCCTCCGGTCCTGGCCAAAAGGCCCGGCCCAGGAGGAACTAAAGCAAAACACAAGCTGATCTTAAACTGACTTTAGATGATCTCAAGGCCCTTCCATTTAGTTGGTCTTTATAAAGCACCCACTCAACAGCATTCAAGGTAAACAAAGAAATTTTAATCCAGTTTCTACGTAATCCAGACAAAACAATGATGTTCTTCATTGTTTGCATTGCCACATTGTAAAGGAAGGTGAAGACACATCAACGTCCTGAAAGTCCTCTCCACCGCCATGTGCATTTTTCTCCTTCAGGTTAATAATGTTTATGGCCAGGCACGAGCACTACCGATAGGGTTTGTAAGGAAACAATGCGCCTGAGATATAATGGAAAGGAATGTACAGCGTGTTCCCTCTGAATGTCAGACAGGGTGGTATTATCTTCTGAATTTCAGGAATGCTTTCAGAAAGTGTGCAAAAGGAAATAATAAAAAACAAACAATTCTATTGTTAGCAACACCTATTAGATTTCTGGAGAATCTGAAACACTGAGAGAAATGAAGGACAGGAACACTTGAAAATGATTAGAAGAAAACAACTGCTAGGGGCAATAAAGGGGACATCCACTATACATCTTTCCATGGAGGGAGAGCACAGCCTATAAATAAAAGATCACCTCTGTCCTTCCATATCATAGACTGGATGGGGTATAGGGGGCTCCATGGAGCTCCATTCATCCATTGTCATGCAGCTTTTTCTTTCACTGCACTATACTGGCTGGTAGGTTTTCAAATAAACGTTTCTACTAAAATTCTCGGTACATTTGATGACTTGACAAACTTTGTACTTCAGTTTGCTTTTAACATTTGATTTTGGAATAAATGTAATTTCCCAAAAGATTTTCACATGCACTGTTAGAAATTTGTTCAGAAAAAAAAAAAATTCCATCGCTGCAAATGAACACTAACATTGATTTCACTCCACTAATGTTCAGAAAATCGAAACAGTGTTCTTAACCACTTGCCGGCCGCAAGGAGGACTCGTTATTCTGGGAGGGCATACTATGACGTCCTCTCAGAATGGCGCTACCGCGCACCCTCTGGGGCACGCACACAGGAGTCTCTGTGCTCTCCGGATTCACGGGACCCGGCAGGTCACGAATTGCAGTAATTGGCCAATGGCAGTGGCCCTTTACCAAGTGATCACTGCATCCAATTATGGAGTGATCACAATGTAAACAAGCTGGGGTCATCCAGAGTGTCAGCTCTCTCCTCTCCTCACACCGATTCAGCTTGTGCCATTTTACTGTGTCCAGCAGTGCCAAGCCATGCCCAGCAGTGCTCTACTGTACCATCAGTGCCACTACTGTGCCACATATGTAGCACATCTGTGCCACCACAGTGCCACATCAGTGCCATCAGTGCCATTACAGCACTCATATGTGCCATCAGTGCTACATCTGTGCCACCAGAATGTCCATCAGTGCCACCAGTGTCACCTGTGCTCACCAGTGCCACATGTTCCCATCAGTGCCACCTGTGCCAATCAGTGTCACTACAGTGCTCACCTGTGCCATCAATGCCACTACAGTGCCCATCAGTGCCTGCCCATGCCACACCAGCGTCACATCAGTGCCACACCAGTGCCACCTTTGCCACTACAGTGCCCATCAGTGCTACATTAGTGCAACTACAGTGCTCATCTGTGCCATCAGTGCCACATCAGTGTCAGAGTGCCCATCAGTGCCACCAGTGCCACATGTGCCCATCAGTGCCACCTGTTCCCATCAGTACCACCTGTGTTCATCAGTGCCACCTGTTCCCATCAGTGCCACTACAGTGCTCATTTGTGCCATCAATGCCGCTACAGTGCCCATGAGTGCCATTACAGTGCCCATCAGTGCCACATCAGTACTACACCAGAGTCACGTCAGTGATCTGTGCCACCTGTGCCACTACATCACTCATCAATGCTACATTAGTGCAACTGCAGTGCTCACCTGTGCCATCAGTGCCACCAGAGTACCCATCAGTGCCACTGCAGTGCCACCTGAGCCCATCAGTGACACTACAGTGCTCATTTGTGCTATCAGTGGCACTACAGTTTCCATCAGCGCTACACATGTGCCGCACCAGTGCCACATCCGTGATTATCTGTGACACATGTGCCTTCATTGCCACTAAAGTGCCCATTGGTGCCACTACAGTGCTCATCAGTGCTACATTAGTGCAACTACAGTACTCATATGTGCCCTACGGTGCCTTCATTGCCACTAAAGTGCTCATCAGTGCCACTACAGTGCCCATCTGCATCACTACAGTGCTCATCTGCACCACCACAGTGCTCATCAGTGCCACTACAGTGCTACATTAGTGCCACAACAGTGCTCATCTGTGCCCTACAGTGCCATCAGTGCCACTACTGAGACCATCAGTACTCATCAGTACCACTACAGTGTCCAGTGTCATTGGTGTTCATCTGCACCACTACAGTGCTTTACAGTGCCCATCAGTGCCACTACAGTGCTCATAAGTCCCACTACAGTGTTCATCGGTGCCCATAAGTGAGTGCTCATCAGTGCTACCCTATCATTGGATCCTCATCAGCACCCATCAGTGCCTCCTCATCAGTACCAGCTAATCAGTGCAACCACAGTGCATTAGTGCACATCGGTGCAACCTCATCAGTGCACCTTCATCAGCACCCATCAGTGCATCCACATCACACCACAGCCCACAGTCACCAGTATGGCAAAAAAGTATTCCACTGAGAAGGTATACCAGATTCTGAGCCTGAGCGACGAGAGCAGCGGGGAGTCTGTGTCCGATTTGGATTATAAGCCCATTGTAAGCAGTGGGTCTGATACCGAATCGGAGGAAGAAGAGCAGATGCCCATGAAACAAAGGTGTTCTGGTAAGGAGCAGTAGGCTACTACAAGTAGCGCAGTGTCATCCACCTGTAGAGCAGTACCATCCACCTCTAGTGCAGTGCCAATCGACAAGAAATGAAGTACCACTGCAACAAAGGCCAAGCACTAGTGGCGTGTCATCTAAGCACCAAAGAGTGAGGACCCATGCTAGCCTTCCCTATGCCATTCAGAACCCTATGTGGCTTCCCTCTAATTCGGAGTAGCAAACCTCCCCCCTTTCACCTCCCCGCCAGGTGTCCAGATGAACACCAATAATTTTGCCCTTCTTGATTTTTTTAAATTTAATTTTCACTAAAGACCTCCTATCGTCCATCGTGGCCCAGTGCAACCTCTATGCACGACAGTTCATAGCAAGCAACCCTGATTCTAGTTAGGCCTGTCCCTTTGAGTGGAGAGTAGAGTTGAGCGAACTTCTAGAAGTCCGGGTTCTGCTGGTTCGGCTGAACTTCGGGACAAAGTCCGGGTTCGGGTCCGGACAGAACCCGAACTTTGTCCCGGACCCCGGAACACTGTTCTGCAAACATCTGCAAACTGTGTTTGAAACTATAGCAGAGCGAAACCATATACCTGTTCTTCTCTATGCTGTAGTTTCACACACACATTCCAGATGTTTGCAGAACAGATGTTCAGTTATTCCCGGTTTTTGTTAAAGTGACACACAGACTTTACAGATGT
>BLSH010048212.1:865241-882212 GCA_018402905.1 Glandirana rugosa | reverse complement strand
ATGGACACCAAAATCATCCCTGGATTGTTTGACCATGTTTTTTTTCTGCATCTTGGACTGATCTTTTACCCTGCTTCTGGAGTAGTGATATTCACACACAGGTGTCTCACAAATGTGAGGGACTCCAAAGTTGTTTTTCTGGATGAAGAAACCAATATTTTGGCAATGCTGGCAATATCTTCAACTGCACTAACCCTGGACTGTATATGGACAGTATCCCTGCCTGTACTGACTATGGACAATATTCTTGCCTGCTGCTTTGACAATTCCATTCGCTGCCACTGACCACGTCCCTGCCTGCTGCCTGGACCAGGGCTCTCCTCCTGTGGACAACTGCACTACTAAAACCACAGGTAATCTTTTGTTTACCTTTTGCTCAGCAGAATGTATTTTGGGGTGTAATTCTTGGTATGTACATGCTATATGTTAGAAATATGAAGGGCTTTCAAAAAGCTGATAGGTTGTCAGGAAATTAGATGCATAATTTATGTCCCTAGAACACCTGATAGTGCTCCTTGGATGTTGGACTTCTGTATGTGGCCAGGCTGTGTAAAAGTCTCAGACGATAGGACCTAAAATGCATAAACACGCGGCCTATGCCAACGATATCCTCTTTCTTGTACAGCAACTGAGAGTATCCTTACCAAATTTAATGTCAGCCTTCCACACCTTCCAAACCCTCTCGAATTTTAAAATAAATGTAACCAAATCCGAAATTTTAAACATTAACATCCCCCCACAGGAGGCCAACCAACTAAAACCTCTTTTCCCCTTTCAATGGCAACCCAAACAGCTTAAATACCTAGTGATCTTTCTCACACCCCACCTACAAGCTCTCTTCCGACATAATTTTATACCCCTCTCCTATTACACCATGTGTTAAAGGTCAAAGCCCTCAAACCCTTAGAAGACCTAATGGATGCACGTTGTATTACACACATGGACCACTGGAGACATCACCAACTGCACCGCTTCATAAAATCTCTCCTTCACCCTCTGCGAGACTTACAAGAACTCTCCCCGGTTGAAGCCCTGTTCAACCACAGGGACCCTCCAGCCCACTGTGTGTCTCAGCCATACAAAGCGCTCCTAGAGGCCCAAAACCACCAATACCCAGATTATTTAACCAAATGAGAAATGGACCTTCAATCTCATGTCACTGATACCCAAAGGGACAAAATCCTTAAACTCACGCACATCTCCTCAATACCCTCCAGAATGTCGGAAGTAAACTATAAAATGCTTTCCAGATGGCATTACACCCTGGCCAAATTGCACTCCATGTTCCCCTCCAGCTCCCCGTTATGTTGGAGGAACTGTGGGAACACAGCAACCCATGCACACATTTGGTGATTCTGCCCTGCTATCTGCAACTACTGGTCCGACGTCCTGGAGATCACAAACTCTATAATCAGCTCCCCCATCACTGATGACCCATGGGAGGTCCTCTTCCACAGCACAAGAGAGCCAACCAGATCATATAAAAGATATATCACCCCACGCCTGCTCAATGCAGCTAAGACGTTAATTCCAGCATTATGGGGGCCAGCAGATAACCCCGTCCTTAAAAAGGTGGGAGAGATTTGCCTCATGGAGGAGCTCACTTTCATAGCCAGAGGAGACATCAAGAGACATACCACCATTTGGGCTCAATGGAGAGAATTCCCTACAACCTCTAAATACAAAGACATTATGCGATCTCCTTCAGCAGATGGTCCAATGGGTCTAGCCCATTCTATAAGGTTTAAATGTATAACTGCAATTCCACCATGGACCGATGCCCTCATGGGGCCTGCTTGTCTCGCACTTATAAATGCAGCTGTAGCCAATTCTAATATGTGTTTTCATCTGTACTTGAACTTCCTGTTTTCTGTCTTACCCACCAGCAGCTACTCCCCCCCCCCCCCTTTCCCCCGTCCCTCTAACTTTTCTCTCCCCTCTCCTTCTTTTTTAAAATACTTTTTCCCCCTGTTTCCTCTCTTTTCTCCTCCGCATTATCTATTTTCTAAATGATGAATATGCACATTAATATATTGGTTAATATGTTTCTGATACTTTAAGTGCAGGTCCGGGCATGGACCCACATGTTTTTTTTTTTTGTTAATCACACACTAACCAGATGGTTTAGTCCTGCCCACCACAAACTTTGAATGTATGTAGCCTTCTCAGAATGTGTTTGATTCAACTGTATATGACATTTGAACTGTTTCTGCGATCACTGTCTTTCTGTTTTGTTTTTCCAATAAACAAATATTAAACAAAAAAAAGTCTCACACATGTGGTATCGCCATACTCAGGAGGAGTAGCAGAATGTATTTTGGGGTGTAATTTTTGCTATGTGCATGCTGTATGTTAAAAATATTTTATAAATGGACAACTTTGTGTAAAAAAATACATTTTCATTAATTTTTCCACATTTTCCAAATCATTCGGGAAAAAATGAACTGCTCAAAAGACTCATTATGCCTCATAGATTATACGTTGGGGTGTTAGCTTTCCAAAATGGGGTCATTTTGTGGGTGTTTCCATTGTCCTGGTGTCCAGGCCCTTCAAAAATGTAATAGGTGGTTGAGAAATGAGATGTGTAATTTATGCTCCTAGAACACCTGAAGGTGCTACTTCAGCGTTGGGCCTCTGTATGTGGCCAGGCTGTGTAAAAGTCTCACACATGTGGTATTGCCATACTCAGAAAGAGTAGCAGAATGTATTTTGGTGTGTAATTTGTGGTATGCACATGCCATGTGAGAGAAATAACCTGTTAACATGAAAATTTTGTGAAAAAAAATCTTCATTTTGCAAAGAATTGTGGGAAAAAATGACAACAAAACCTAACCTATGCCTCTTACTGAATAGGTTGGAGCATCTACTTTCCAAAAAGGGGTAATTTGGGGGGTATTTGTACTGTCCTGGCTTATTAGTATCTCAAGAACTGAGACAGGCCGTCAGTACATCAGGTGTGATCAGGTGTGATCAATTTTTCATGATTGCAGCCATAGCTTGTAGACTCTATAGCTTTCACAAAGACCAAATAATATGCACTCGTTTGGGTTATCTTAACTAAAGATATGTAGCAGTATACATTTTGGCAAAAAATTATGAAGAAAAATAACTAATTTGCAAAATGTTATAACAGAAATGAAGAAAAATGTATTTTTACAGGGAAAACGTATTGAACACATGAAGAAAGGTAGGTGCTAAAAAGAAATGCAAGGCCAAGACATCAGGTGAAATCTATCAGTAATTAGAAAGCAACCCTGCCCCTTCTCAGTGCAAATTATTATCAGCTGGTTCGGTCTCAACTGATGGCCTATAAAAAGGTGTCTCATTACCAAGGTGTCACACAAGAAACATCTCAAGATGGGTAAAAGCAAACAACTCTCTCTCAAGACCTTCACAACCATGTTGCAAAACATACTAATGGCATTGGTTACAGAAGGATTTCTAAATTTCTGAATGTTCCAGTGAGCACTGATGGGACCATAATCTGGAAATGGAAAGAACACCATTTCACCATAAACCGGCCATTACCAGGTGCTCCAAGGACCACTTGTGGAGAGCTTCAGAAAGACCTGGAATTAGCAGGTACAATTGTTTCAAAGAAAACAATAAGCAATGCACTCAGCCGCCAGGGCCGGTATGCACGCTCACCGTGTAAGACACCATTGCTAAAGAAAAAGCATGTTGAAACTTGTTTAAAGTTTGCTGCACAACATTTAGACAAGCCTGTGAAATACTTGGAGAATATAGTCTGGTCAGACCAGAACTGAACTTTGGATACCATAATACACACCATGTTTGGAAGTCAAATGGCACATCACCCCAAAAACATCCCGATAACAACAGTGGAGTTTGGAGGTGTCCCCACCATGGTGTGGGGCTGTTTTTTAGCATACAGTACTGGCAAACTTCTTATCTTTGAAGGAAGGATGAATGGAAAAATGGAAAAATGTACCAAGACATTCTTGATAAAAATCTGCCATCTACCAGGATGATGAAGATGAAACAAGGGTGGGTATTTGAGCAAGACAATGACCCCAAGCACAAAGCCAAGGAAACTCTCAATTGATTTACAAGAAAGAAAATAAAGCTGCTAGAATGGCCCAGCCAATCACCTGACTTGAATCCAATAGAATATGGAGATAATTTAAAATCAGAGCTCATATAAGAGGCCCATGGAACCTTCAAGATTTTAAGACTGTTTGTGTGGAAGAATCCGCCAAAATCACACCCGAGCAATGCATGTGACTTGTTTCTTCATACAGGAGGCATCTTGAAGCTGTCATTACCAACAAAGGATTTTGTAAAAAGTATTAAATACATTTCAGTTAGTGTGTTCAATACTTTTTCGCTGTGTCATTCCATTTTATTACACATAACTTAATTTCTGAACTTATTTGTTTTGCTTTCTTTGTGTGTATGGATTGTATGGGTTTTTACCGACATGGTGAAAATGTCATGCAATAGCACCTTTAAAAATATATTTACTTAGAAAATGGCGACATGTTCACTACTTATTTTACCTGCTTTGTATATACACTATATAACCAAAGCTATTGGGACGCCTGCTCTTACGCGTACATGAATTTTAATGGCATCCCAGTCTTAGTCCGTAGGGTTCAATATTGAGTTGGCTCACCCTTTGCAGCTATAACAAAGGCTGTCCACAGGGTTTAGGACTGTGTCTATGGGAATGTTTGACCATTCTTTCAGAAGGGCATTTGTGAGGTCAGTCACTGATGTTGGACGAGAAGGCCTGACTTGCAGTCTGTGCTCTAATTCATGCCAAAGGTGTTCTTTCGGGTTGAGGTCAAGACAGTCAAGTTCCTCCACCCCAAACTAGCTCATTCATGTCTGTATGGACCTTGCTTTGTGCACTGGTCCAAATCCTTTGATAGAGGGGGGATTATGATGTGGTTGTTTTTCAGAGGTTGGGCTTGGCCCCTTAGTTTCAGTGAAGGGAACTCTTAAAGGGTCAGCATACCAAGACATTTTGGACAATTTCAAGCTCCCAACTTTGTGGGAACAGTTTGGGGGTGGCCCCTTCCTGTTCCAACATGACTGCGCACTAGGGTTGCCACCTCAACCCTTTAAAACCGAACACATATTCATTACACAGGCTCTGTGGTTGATTAAGGTGGTAATTAAATTCACTTGGTGCCTTATCTGCATTAAATTAGCCTCAGAACCTCGGTAATTCATATGTGATTGGGTTTAAAGGGATGAGGTGGCAACCCTACTGCGCACCAGTGCACAAAGCAAGGTCCATAAAGACATGGATGAGCGAGTTTGGGGTGGAGGAACGTGACTGGCCTGACCTCAACCTTTATCCCTTTGAGATAAATTAGAGCAGAGACCGCGAGCCAGGCCTTCTCGTTCACATCAGTGCCTAACCTCACAAATGTGCTTCTGGAAGAATAGTCAAACATTCCCATAGACACTCCTAAAACTTGTGGACAGCCTTCCCAGAAGAGCTGAAGCTGTTATAGCTGCAAAAGGTGGGCCAATTCAATATTGAACCCCAAGGACTAAGACTGGGATGCCATTAATGTTCATGTGCGTGCAAAGGCACGCGTCCCAATACCTTTGGTAATATAGGGTATATATATATTTTGGGATTTGATGATGAGGACATTGATTAGATATGAATAACTGTGTTTTGTGATTTATTTCTTCATATAACTGGTTGTATAGAGTGATGAGGGTTTAGACACGAGTACTGTTGGGGGTTAAATGGAGATGAAGGATTGATTGATTGAATAATGTGATGCATTTGTGTGGTTCCACCCTGGTGTGTGGGGTATAAGGTGAACATTGAATAATGTGATTAAAGCCTCATACACACGGGACGAGGATCGTATACAACAGGTCATACTAACGACCGTTGTATGCAAAATCGATTGTTCGTATGCTCGATTAGAACAGTCGAACATACGACGGTCGTACAAGGGAGTTGTATGAGCAAACTAGAAAACTTGGTCGTACCAACAAGCGCTCATACGACCGTTGTATCATGTGTACAGAGCAGTTGGTACAACAAGTTGTATTGTGCAAAACACGCATGCTCAGAAGTCAGGAACGGCTGGACACAAATTACATGCACCTGAACGTTCTTTCTGTGCTCGTACGGTCGTGTAGTGCAGTCAGCATGCAAGTTACATTATCCAACATACGATTTGAGACGATCGTAAGTACGATCGTCATCCCGTGTGTACGAGGCTTTACACACAGCTTGATGAAGGACAGGCATGTCCGAAACTGTACAGTCGCATGTGACTAATTGCTATTTATATTTATTTGAAGAATATCCAGTAAAGGAATTTTGCACAAGGAGAAGTGTGTCCTTACGTTTATTTTATTTTATATATATATGAAAAAAAGAAAAGAAATAAGAAAAAATATATAGGATCTGTTTTTCTTTGAGGGATCATGTACTCTAATTTTGTCTCTTCTATTCCCAACAGAATTATGAGCAAAAATGTCACTGCTCTTCCTCTGCCCCAAGGGCATATTACAGTTTTTCATCTGTCCGCCCAACACCTGTGCTATAAGAAGCCATGTGTAACCCCCACCGACAAATCTGCTGATACAACAGAGATCTCACCGGTGAGTGGAGTATTATGGCTTTGAGTTCCAAGGGCCTTCCTAGGAGCAATTAAATGCAAAAGCCATCATCACCTGAATTCTAGTAAACTGGAGGCAGAGATCACCTGTCAGTTACAAGGTCTTCCAGAGAATGTAGATCTGCTCAGTTCTCATGGATGTGTTGTTTTCCCAGCACTGCTGACTGCTCTGAGACTCCCTTCCCTGGTGAATTGATAAGCTAGGGGGAGAAGAGTGACTGTCAGTGACATTGGGGTCTCAGAACTAGCAGCGTGTACAACAGTGCTTCTAGTCCCTCAAATGGAATGCCGATAAATGTTCTGTTAGCCCAGGGCACAGTCCCTGCCAAATGTGCTAACAAAAGGGTTAATGAAGCTGAACTTCTACTTTACATTTCATTGCTGGGATTTTTTTTCTTTTTGCGCTACACAACGTTTATCTAAACGTTTTGCACTTACAGGAGTCACATATAAAAGGCATAAAGTAATGCAGCTCTGTATTCAATAATACATTATAAAATCTGTGTTTTTTTTTGTTTTGTTAACCACTTGACCTCTGGAAGATTTACCCCCCTTCATGACCAGGCCATTTTTTGCAATACGACACTGCGTTACTTTAACTGACAATTGTCGTGTGATGCCGTACCCAAATAAAATTTATGTCATTTGTTTCCCACAAATAGAGCATTCTTTTGGTGGTATTTGATCACCATTTGTCTTATTTATTTATTTTTATTTATTTATTTCAGGTACTTACTGTATATATAGCTCCGTCAATATTCGCAGCACTTTACATATACATTGTACATTCACATCAGACCCTACCAGATGTGTAACTAGAACCTTCAGGGCCTCAGCGCAAGAAATTATAAAGGGCCCCCCTGACCCCTGGCCAAGGCCCTTCCCTCTTCCCGCCGGTCCTGGGGCCCTTTACTCCCATCGCAGGCCCCTTTTTTACGGTACCACAGTGGGGTCCCTTCACAAGTTCTGCAGCAGGCCTTCCTTTCTGCCATCTTCGGGCCTCCCCATGGTGGTGAAATGCCAGGGCCCGGTCGTAATTGCAACCTTTGCAATCCTGATAGTTCCCTCATTGGTGTCAGTAGTTTTTCATTTTTATTTTAACCATTGCATTTTATTTCTTTTACAATTTTATTTCCATTATTTTTTACATTTTTTTTAGGAGCCCTGTTGGGGGGCTTTGATGAGATATCAGGGGTCTAAACAAACCTCAGCCCTCAATTTCCATCTGTGTAGCCTCAGCTGCACAGAATGAATGGACAGGAATAGCTGTGCACCGAGCCTCCCATTCATTCAGAAATTGAAGTATAATAAAAACAGTTTACTATGCTTCAGTTATGAATGAACCAATTGTTACCAATCACTGACTCTGTTCATTCAGAAAAGGAAGGAGCCGGTAAATGACAAATTTACCGACCCGTTCCCATCTCTCCATCATAACACATCTTCTACAGCAGCTGGCAGGAGAGAGGAGGGGACAGCAGCTATGTGGGGGGGACCAGAGAAGCACACAGGGACCCTGGAAACAGCAAAAGACAAGTAAACTGTATAGGAGGGGTGGCGGGGGCAGCATATAGAGGAGCCAATCTCCTCCATTAGGAGGAAAGTGGAGGAGATTGGGTCGTCTAAATGCCACCCCCGCCATCCCTCCTATCCAGGTGTATAAGGGAAGCACACAGGGCCCCCTGGAGCACGGGGCCCGATTGCAATCACAACCCCTGCAACCCCTATCCTTACGCCCCTGGTCCCTACCCTCAAGGAGCTTACAATCTAAGTCACATTTATACATATATTAATACACACACATTTTTTGCGTTATAAACAAAAAAAGAATGACAATTTTGAAAAAAAAAAAAAAATTTTTTACTTTCAGCTGTAAAACATATCCAATAAATACATGTAAAAAAAATGATGGTTAGCCGTATTGCCTCCCATTGCTACGTTTTGTAGCTGCTGACTTTTAACTGGGTGGAACTCCGCTTTGAAGTGTAACTAAAGGCACTGTTTTGGGTAGAGTGGAGAGGGATTAGAACACCTATCAGGTATTAATTGCTGTCTATAACCCCGTTGTGGAGATTCATCCTCTTCATTTGTCATGCTTACTGTTATCACTGAGCATGAAAGCAAAAAAAAAAATCTCATATCTCATATAGCTGTCACCATAACGGGAATAGAGGAAAATTTTTCCAATGGGACCACTAATTTTAGTGAGCCTGGTGACAAACAGGGATTCCCTCACTTTGGAGAAATTTCCTGTCGTGGTTATGGGACAGGAAGTGAAGGGAAATTTCTCCAATGGGATATAGATGGCAAAGGGTTATAACTTGAGTTGCACCGAAACCTGAATACTAAGCATTTGCACAAGTATCAGCACTTGTGTAAATGCACTGATACCTGAAACCAATACTTCCAGTCTCGGTTCTTTTAGCTATCAGTGGGATTTCCCCACTGACAGCAGAAATGTGCAAAGAAAAAAAGGCTGGCAATTATCGGTTGTTAAGAAGTGGGGCTGCCGAGTCCTTAACAACCAATGACTCATTCAGCTGTCAGTTGAGTTCCCCTGTTGACAACCCAAGTGTTAAAAAAGTCCGGCAATTGGAGCTGAAAAAAAAACAAAAAAACAACCGGGCAATGTTTATCAACATCATTGCTCAGCTGCTGAAATTCTAAGATAAAAAGAAACATTTTTTTTTTTTGTATCTATTTCTTCATCTATAGATCAAAGGGATGAACTTCGATCTGCAGATGAAGTCCGTTTAAAGCAACCTGCCTTGTAAAAAAAATTTAACTCAATATTCTCCTCCATTTAATTATTATTTTCCTGCTGAATTTTTTTTGTTCACTTCTATTTTATAAACTATTCATAAATAAAACTTTTTTTGTTTGGTTTGTTCGTTAATATTTTTACACCTTTAGCATATATTTACACGTTACATGTTGAAAAAAAGCGCAAAATGTAAAAAAAAAAAAAAAATATTTCATTTGTAAATAACTTTTCAATGCTTTATACCATTGTTGATAGCTGAAGTGTAAACAAAACAGTTGCGGTATAGGTATCGGTAATTGGTACCAGCGGGTACTTAAAAATGTATCAGTTGTTGTGCCCGTTGTAAAAAAAATCGTATTGGTGCATCCCAAGTTATAACCCTTCATAAAAAAAATTTGCCTTTCCATTTTTACTTCAACTACAGCCAAGAAGGTGTCCTTCCCTACAATTTCATTACTGGATCATTTCTAGTTAAGTGCTGTGGTTTGTCTGAAAGTCTTATATTTAAATTTTGAGTGACATAGTGATGTTACCCAAAATAATGATATCTATTTTTGATATTGATTTGTATGTGGGGCTCATGATGCTATGTCTATACAGACTCGCCTTTGTATATAAATACACACACACACACACATAATAATGAACATCTCAATGTTTCCGTGACCCCAATTTTCCAGGGTGAAAATAAATCAAGTCAAAATCAATGCTGCTTGTTTAATGTCAGGCCAATAAATTACACCCAATAATTGCAATTCCTAATGATTTAACATATTAATAAATCTCTTTCTACGTTTTGTTTTCCTTGTGTTTTTTTTTTCCTTCGCCAGAGTCAGAAAGGGGTAAACTGTTAAGGGAATTCAAACATAGAAATGTGCAGAAAATGTGATTTATTGACAACATGGCTGAATAAAACTAAATTACCTCAGTCGTTCCATTACCTCATCATTTCAGCATTAAAGTAATTGTATTGTGTTCTTGTATATATTTTCTTGATTTATTATATTCGGAACGCAAGGCTTTTAATAAATCTGAGATATTGCATACAAATATTCTGTAGTCTTCTTTTCATCCAGCAGGTGGCGTTCTACACTCCTTTGCATGTGTTTACAAGGCTATTCTGAACCGCTCTACTGAAAAGGGCTGTTGTTTACAGAACTACAAAGCAGAACCTTACACACATTATATGGCCCAAAAATTGGGGGCACCCCTTTCAATTTTTGGCATCAGCCATTTCCAGTGAAGAGTACTGGTAAGGCTACAATATACAAAGACAACTTAGATCAGCTTTTCTAAACCAGGGTTCTATGGAGCCCTAGGGTTCCTTCTGAGGTTTCTTAAGCAGTCCATAGATTATGCAATTTTCGCAGATGGATAGAAAGAAAATTGCTTGATTCACGACTGTGTTGATGGGGGAATTACTCCTACAGTGTTATTGTGTTCTGCCAGCAGGTAGCCTTCCCTGTCAGTAGAACATAATGATTACTGCTGGTAGCTATAGCCACTGGCAGTGATCACATGAAAAAATCAAACAGGCTGGTTCTACTGAAGTCGATCCATGGATTGACTTCAGCATAACCAGCCTAAAAAAAATGAATTAAAAGTGCTGCGCTATTGTCTCAAAAAACAGTGAAAAAAGTCCCACAAAAGACCAACAAGTTCACATCCAGTGGTGATCAATTGTGTATTGGAAGTGTGACACCAATCTCTGAATAACGTGTGTGTAATCCAAACCTCCACCCTGTGGCAGCATGCAAGGCGTACCAGAAGGAATTGACCATCCGTTACAGATAGGTCAACTTAGGCATGAGGTGATACAATATCATCTGTCTCTTATTGGATAGCAGATCATCCCTGGCAGCTGTAGTACACTCCCACCGAATGTTCATCCACATGCCAATATGTTAGGGATAAAGCAAAAAGCCCCTCATAGTGTACTCTGCATAAAATGTTTTACTTTATTTAAAATCATTAAACTCACTCACATGTCAAGCAGCAAAAAATAATAAAACTCAAGACGATACACTAAAATAGCTTCTCGGTTATTTCTGGTAACAATGTGGTGGCGTCACAGCTGGCTCCCCCCTACGCGTTTCATCATATTTGACATCCTCTGGGGCCTGCCCATAGATGGATCGAATCTTGGCTGGCCCCAGCTGAATCAGAGATTCAGTCCATCTATGGCCGGATTAAGGGTTCCTTGAACAATGAGCAATTTCTACATCTCAGATAAGCTACAAATAATCATGTTAGCTATCTGTAAGGGGGGATTCTTCTCACTGACCACAAATGTAGAGAGCATTCTTCCTACTAACCATCACTCCAACAGGCTGTAGAATTAGCAATTAATAGCAGACGTTCCCTGAGACCCAAAAGTTTTTTCAAGGGTTTCTCAGTTTTAAAAAGGTTGAAAAAGGTTGCCTTGGACCATTATGCAAGGTCCTTTTCTGTTCTGGCATGACTGTGCCTCTGCACAAAACAGGTCTATAAAGTTTTGTGCAAAGACACACATATGGTCTGCACACAGCCCTGACCTCAAGCCTACTGAACACCTTGGGATGAATTAGTCACTTCCCTTCTACATGATCTCCAACAATGGCATCATGGGATCTCTCAGGGTTGGTTTCCTGATGGTGGCAGAAGTGGCACATGTAAGTACATCGGCCCTTTGCAGTCTCCTTTGGGAAAGCATCTCTCTGCAACTTGTAATTTGAGTTTGAATTATATGAAGCCTAACATGTGGTGATCAGAGGAAACTGAGGGGATCCCACTATCCTTAAAGTGATTGTAAAGTCTTGTTTTTTTTTTCTTTTTTTCTATGAAAATAACAAACATTTTATACTTATGTAGCCATGTGCTCCCTTCAGAGTGGCTGGCAGTAGTGGTTCACCTTATAGCTGCCCTCGATCACCCATATATCACACATCCATAGACACTGAACAGGCCGGCCCTTGTTTTTGTTGTTTTATTTAGGGGAAACAACTTGGATTGGGATAAGGGATGACTGTGGGATGCCCAAAGAATTATGGCACATGAACTCCACTTGCACTGCAGACTCTTCCTCTGCAGACTGTTATTCCTCACAACTCTACAGCACTTAGCTTGCTGACCGTTTCTTCAACAGTTCTCTCTCTAACACAGAACTTGCAGATTATCACTTTTTTACTTCTCTCCAGCACATCACATAGTTACCAACCTGAAAGGATATTTATCAGGCTTCTCTACTCCTTCCTCTTCACCGCGGCTAGCACATGGTGAGACCTACTCTGTATTAGCAGGGCCTCAGGAACACCCATCACAGGCCAGGGATCACGGGTCCCTGAATGTGTAGCAAAAGTACTTGAGTGCTAGCCGGGCCTTTGATGGACTACAACTCCCAGCCCATCTCTCTTCCAGGTCTCACCGACCTGCTTTTCCTCAGTGACTCTCCTTCGCCTGACTGGCTCCCAAGGCTTCCACAGACTGTCCAGTATTCCTCTCCCAGCCTGCTCCAGCACTTTCTCCTCCAGTTCCCGGGGACCGTTACTCACCGAACCAGTGGATCACTTTAAAGTCTCTCTCTGTGTAGCACATCCTCTCTTCTCCTGTTCCCCTGTGCGACTCCAGGAATCACCACCAATCCTGGCTGCACCCGAACCTCCAGGCCTCAAGGTCACCCCTTCCCCAGATGGGGACAACCTCCCAGGTAGAGGCCTCCACATGGCCTCTGCTCTGCTACATCTCCAGGCATCCACCCGACCCCCCCCAGATTGGGCTGACTCAGAGTATTTAAGGAGGCCTGCCAATCCTGCTTGGGGATTGGTCAGGGCTCCTTAGAACACTCCAGATGGCTCTGGTGACCTCATCTGTTGAATCAACTCAATCCTTCCTGAGCCACTCCCCCTAGCCCAGATCAAAACATTCAGGACTGCATGTACAGTCAGGCCTGACTAAATTTTGCCTCTCCTAGCAAATCCCTGCTACAAAAACACACCTATATTATGGGGGCGCTATACTTACCTGCTCTGTTGCAGTGGATTTGCACAGAGCAACCCAGATCCTCCTCTTCTCGGGTCCCTCTTCTATGGTTCCGGCCACTCCTTCCTGTCAAGTGCCCACACAGTAAGCAGTTTGCTATGGGGCACTCAAGCTGAGTCACAACTCCCTGTGTCCATTCAGACATGGGGCTGCAGCCTGCCCACGTCCCGCCCCCCTCTCACACCTAATTGACTGACTGACTTTGATTTGAGATAGAGGGAACCAATGACACCGCTGCTGTGTCTCAGCCAATCAGGAGGAAGAGTCCCGGGCGGCCGAGACACTCGTGGACATCGCTTGACAGAAATGGGGCTCCGGTAAGTATTAGGGGGGCCGAGGGGGGCTACTACACATAGAAGGCGTTTTAATCTTAATGCATAAAATGCATTGAGATAAAAAAAACCTTTTGACTTTACAACCACTTTAATGTCTTAAATTACATCGGCACAGCATGTACTGTGGAGCATGCTCTGTAATATTTGCCTCACAGAGTAACTTTGATACAGAATTAAGCACCTACAGCTGTTATACACCATAAGGTGCTATACAGTCCTTTCACAAGTCATCCACAATATCGCCCACAGCTACATCACCAACCTCATCTGCAGTTATCAACCAAGTCATCCTCTGCTCTCCTCCTAAGACATTGTACTCTCTAGCTTCAATGTTACCTCCTCCCATGCTCGCCTCCATGACTTTTCAAGAACCTCTTCCATCCTCTGGAACTCCCTACACCAGTATGTTTATTCAGTTCCTACCCTGTCCACCTTTAAGTGATCCTTGGAAACTAATTTATTCAGTAAAGCCTACACCACCTCCACCAGTCGTCATGAGATCATTCTCTGCAGCTATCACCTTTTGTACTGTCTTCCCCTCTCTTTAGAATATAAGCTCCAATTCCTTCTGTATACAGCTGTGTTGTAATTGTACTGTCCCCCTTTATATTGTAAAGCACTGCACAAACTGTTGGCGTTATATACATCCTGAATAATATTCATGATTTCACAAGGTGAGCACACTTTGGCCATTTTTTTCTTCTACCTCCTTTTGAACATCTCTTGCTGAATCATTGAGCCACAGGACAGTATTGAAGAGGTAATGCTCCACCACTCTGCCTGGAGTGACTTGAGTGGAGTTTCTAGAAGCCACATAGTAGATCCACGCCACTGATGGAGGAGTGGTTTCTTGCATTCGGAGCTCAAGAAAGCATGTGACAAGGTGCCAAAGTAGGAGCGCAACTGTGAGACAGGGACAGAGCATTGTCAGCTTATAATATAAAATGCCTGGACAAAGCCCTTCATGCCAGGATCATCAGGTACTATTTTAATGAAAACCGCACATTTAAAAACATTAAAAAATTACTTTTGAAATGACTGTATTTTAGGGATTGGATTTACACATACTTTACACTTCTTTAGAAGAATTTAATGCAGGACAGTTAAAAAACGATTAGATGACTGCAACCCTACATTGCATTCCTGCCTGATATAATATTTACATTATATGCTACGGCAGAGCGGCCTCACAAAGCGCCTAGATTCCGAGGCTCATATTTAACTAACATAAGTGCTCCAAAGGCATTAGGAAGGATGTTGGGAAAGGGTGGACAAGCTATGTCCTCGGTTCTGCCTGGCGCTGATAGAGCTGTCCCTTAGCAAGGCCACGAGCTGACTTCGGAGCATAAAGAAAAGTAATTTGCCTAAGGATCTAAATCACGCTAATGGAGCCAGACTTGTGTGGGGTTAGCCATCTGGCTTAGTGGCTCATTAGTAAAGAAATGACCCCTATGCATAAAACACAGCTGGGTCATTCCAAGCTAATGAGCCTTCACGTTTTATTGTCTGCTACATCTACAAATGGCTGCCTGCTGAAGACCCTCCATTTGTATAGGCTTAACGCTGAAATTTAATAAGCATGGCAAATCCGCAGTAACGGGAGAATGGGCAGCCATCATGCAGGTCACAGCATAGATCAAAATGATCACCCCAATGTTACAACTTCAATAAAACAGAGATTGTGTATATATTCTAAAGATATGAACCAGGCTAATGCAATTCTGTATTTAACATATAACCCCAGCCAAAAGTTTTTTTTTCATCTAGTTAAGATAGAGTGGGGATGAGTTACAAGCTCTCTGTTTTTTTTTTGTTTTGTTTTTTGTTATCTATACCCCTGCTGGGAGAATTTAGACTCTTGTGTGCCCTGATGACCATTGTCACTGGGCAAGAAAGTAGGGGGAACTCAACATTTCTCACAAGTACTCACTTTTGTTGCCAGCGGTTTAGACATTAATGGCTGTGTGTTGAGTAATTTTGAGAGGACAGCAAATTTACACTGTTATACAAGCTGTACACTCACTACTTTACATTGTAGCAAAGTGTCATTTCTTCAGTGTTGTCACATGAAAAGATAGAATAAAATATTAACAAAAATGTGAGGGATGTACTTACTTTTGTCAGATACTGTATGTTAAAGAGGCTGCAGGGGCCTTAGAGTTAATTTGGAAATCAGTGAAAACACTGAACTAGGATCTATGAAGGGTTTATCTATAGGTATGTACCAGACAACCAGTTGTGCAAGCTAAATATCTAAAAATTTGGGCTATCCACCAGATGAGCTGTAATAGACTTAAAAATTATCACAAGCATAGCGTTCTTGAATGAACCATTTGTTTCCCCTAAGCCTATTCCTTATCATCCATGCTGCTTCTTGTGATGTATACAGTGCTTGTTTCACATTTAAGTCCTCACACACCATCTATAACCACTTCAGCCCCGGAAGGATTTCACACTTTATGACCAGAGCACTTTTTGTGATTCGGCACTGCGTCGCTTTAACTGACAATTGTGCGGTCGTGCGACGTTGTACCCAAATGAAATTTGCGCCCTTTTTTTCCCACAAATAGAGCTTTCTTTTGGCGGTATTTGATCACCACTGCGTCATTTCTGATCGCCGCTATAAACAAAAGAAGAGCAACAATTTTGCAAAAAAACGCACATTTCTTAGTTTTTGCTAAATTACAAATCCAAAAAAAATAAATATAAAAAAACATTTTTTTTCATCGGTTTTGGCCGATTTATATTCTTCCTCATATTTGTGATGAAAAAAATCGCAATCGCCATTTATTGATTGGTTTGCGCAAAAGTGGCCGAGTTTACGGATGATGAGAATTCATTTCTGGGGTTTTTATTTTTTTCTAATTTTTTATTAGTAATGGCGACGATCTGCGATTTTTAGCGGTACTGTGATATTGGGGCGGACATGTTGGACCATTTTGACAATTTTTTGGGACCAGTGGCATTTATACAGCGATCAGTGCTATGAAAATGCATTGATTACTGTGTAAATGCCATTGGCAGTGAAGGGGTTAACCTGGGGGGGCGCTGTAAGGGTTAACTGTGTTCCCTGGGTGTGTTCTAACTGTGACAGTGTTTGACTGGCAGGGGAAGGGGAGTGATCACAGCTTCCATTTACAGGAAGGCTGTGATCACAGCCCTTCCCCCTCACACAGAACGGAGATCCGAGTTTACTTACACGGACCTCCGTTCTTTCACTGCGGGGGGGGGGGGG
>BLSH010048212.1:846633-859472 GCA_018402905.1 Glandirana rugosa | reverse complement strand
ATCTGGACTGACATACACTACATAAGAAGTAAACGAAAACTTTCTCTAAGTTAATTTTTTTTTCTTTAGACAATGTAAACAAGAGTTCCACTTTTACAACTCAAGGGAAACTCTACAAAGACTGGACGAAGACCGGGTAAATAGTAATTCACGGGACCGCTCAGCTGGATCCTGTGATCATAATGATCACAGGATCCAGCAGCAGCGCGGCGCGTGCCCGCGCTGCGAGTACCCGTTCTGCATGACGTATATATACGTCATGTCAGAGCGGGGAAGCTCCCACCCGGCCGTATATATACAGTGGCCGGGTGGGAGGTGGTTAACAAACTAAATATCATCCAGTTAGGATTTCGGTCTACGTGAAGGGCACTTAATGATAAATGGGCCAGAAGCAGGTCAGAAACATCTCAAAGGGAACTCAACATTTTCACCTTGAGAACAAATGTAACAGATTTCTTTTTTTTTAATTGAATCTCTTTCAAAAGCAAATGAAGAATACATCACATACAGTCAGGTCTATAAATATTGGGACATGGACACAATTCTAATCTTTTTGATTCTATACACCACCACAATGGATTTGAAATGAAACCAACAAGATAGGCTTTAACTGCAGACTTTCAGCTTTAATTTGAGGGTATTTACATCCAAATCAGGAATTACAACAGTTTGTATATGTGCCTCCCACCTTTTAAGGGACCAAAAGTAATGGGACAGATTAACAATCATAAAATAAATCAAACTTTCACTTTTTAATACTTGGTTGCAAATCCTTTGCAGTCAATTACAGCCTGAAGTCTGGAATGCATAGACATCACCAGACGCTGGGTTTCATCCCTGGTGATGCCCTGCCAGGCCTTTACTGCAACTGTCTTCAGTTCCTGCTTGTTCTAGGGGCATTTTCCCTTCAGTTTTGTCTTCAGCAAGTGAAATGCATGCTCAATCGGATTCAGGTCAGGTGATTGACTTGGCCATTGCATAACATTCCACTTCTTTCCCTTATAAAACTCTTTGGTTGCTTTCGCAGTATGCTTTGGGTCATTGTCCATTTGCACTGTGAAGTGCCGTCCAATGAGTTCTAAAGCATTTGGCTGAATATGAGCAGATAATAATGCCCGAAACACTTCAGAATTCATCCTGCTGCTTTTGTTAGCAGTCACATCATCAATAAATATAAAATAACCAGTTCCATTGGCAGCCATACATGCCCATGCCATGACACTACCACCACCATACTTCACTGATGAGTTGGTATGCTTTGGATCATGAGCAGTTCCTTTCATTCTCCATACTCTTCTCTTCACATCACTCTGGTACAAGTTGATCTTGGTCTCATCTGTCCATAGGATGTTGTTCCAGAACTGTGAAGGCTTTTTTAGATGTTGTTTGGCAAACTCTAATCTGGCCTTCCTGTTTTTGAGGCTCACCAATGGTTTACATCTTATGGTGAACCCTCTGTATTCACTCTGGTGAAGTCTTCTCTTGATTGTTGACTTTGACACACATACACCTACCTCCTGGAGAGTGTTCTTGATCTGGCCAACTGTTGTGAAGGGTGTTTTCTTCACCAGGGAAAGAATTCTTCGGTCATCCACCACAGTTGTTTTCCGTGGTCTTCCAGGTCTTTTGGTGTTGCTGAGCTCACCGGTGCGTTCTTTCTTTTTAAGGATGTTCCAAACAGTTGATTTGGCCACACCTAATGTTTTTGCTATCTCTCTGATGGGTTTGTTTTGTTTTTTCAGCCTAATGATGGCTTGCTTCACTGATAGTGACAGCTCTTTGGATTTCATATTGAGAGTTGACAGCAACATATTCCAAATGCAAATAGCACACTTGAAATGAACGCTGGACCTTTTATCTGCTCCTTGTAAATGGGATAATGAGGGAATAACACACACCTGGCCATGGAACAGCTGAGCAGCAAGTGGGAGGCACATATACAAACTGTTGTAATTCCTACACTGTTCACCTGATTTGGATGTAAATACCCTCAAATTAAAGCTGAAAGTCTGCAGTTAAAACACATCTTGTTCGTCTCATTTCAAATCCATTGTGGTGGTGTATAGAGCCAAAAAGATTAGAATTGTGTTGATGTCCCAATATTTATGGACCTGACTGTATGTACTGGACAAAAAAATATGGCGACCAAAATAAATGAGATTATAGAATTCTATGATTCACCAAGACTGGAGTACTCAGAATCTGGTGCAGCTATGCATGGTAGCCAATCAACTTCTAACTTCAGCTTGTCCAATTAAGCTTTGACATTAAAACCTGATTGGTTTCTACGCAGAGCTGCACCAGATTTTGCATGTTTCAGTTTTAATAAATCCCTGCATAAGGTGAAGCTTAATGGATTGGTTTCTTTTCCTAATTATCAGCATTTTGACCTTATTAGGGAATGATATTACCTATTTATTAGCCATTTAACCTTGTTAGCGAGTGACAGCCCATATGGGAAAACCATTTTAAGGCATTATTATTTCCACGGTTGTAAAACACTCTATACTAGCTTTACCTTTTTTATTTTTTTAATACATTTTTTTTTATTTGTTTGTTTTTGACTTTGAACATGAGCACTGTTTTCAGAAGAATTCAATACTTCTAGACACATGGGGTTGATTTACTAAAACAAATAGACTGTTCAATTTGCAAAGAAATATCTTCTTTGCAAGAGTATTTTCCCTTAGCTTAGTGAATTAAGTGAAACTCTGGTGGCTTTCATCATCCAATCACGCGCTACTATTTCCTTTGCATCAGAAACGTAATTAGAACCTTCAGGGCCCCGGTGCAAGAAATTATGAAGGGCCCCCTGCCCCCTGGCCAGGGCCCTTCCCTCTTCCCACTGATCCTGGGGCCCTTTACTCCCATTGCGGGTCCCTTTATTAAGGTTATGCAGCGGCACCCTTTCACAAGTTCTGCAGCAGGCCCCCTTTCTGCCATCTTCAGGCCACCCCATGGTGGTGAAATGCCAGGGCCCGGTCACAATTGCAACTTTCACTATCCTGATAGTTCCCTTCCTGGTGTCAGTAGTTTTTAATTTTAATTTTAATTTTATTATTTTTTTATCATTTCATTTTATTTCTTTTACAATTTTATTTTTGCATTTTTTTACAATTTTTTTAGGAGCTCTGTTGGGGGGCTTTGATGAGATATCAGGGGTCTAAACAAACCTCAGCTCTCAATCTCCATCTGTGTAGCCTCAGCTGCACAGAATGAATGGGCAGGAATAGTTGTGCACTGAGCCTCCAAATCATTCAGAAACAGAAGTATAGTAAAAACAGTTTACTATACTTCGGTTATGAATGAACCAACTGGTACCAATCACTGTTCATTCAGAAAAGGAAGGAGCCGGTAAATGACAAATTCACCTACCCGTTCCCATCTCTCCATCATGACACATCTTCTACAGCAGCTGACAGGAGAGAGGAGGGGGGAAGACAGCAGCTCTGTGGGGGGGACCAGGGAAGCACACAGGGACCCTGGGAACAGCAGAAGACAAGTAAACTGGATAGAGGAAAATGGAGGTCCTCTAAATGCTACCCCTCCTATTCAGGTGTACAAGGGAAGCACACGGGCCCCCAGGACCATGGGGATTGGTTGCAATTGCAACCCCTGCAACCCCTATCGTTATGCCCCTGCCTTGCATGTCACTGGATATTCTTTGTAAAGTGAATTTTTTACCACATTCACTAAACAAAGACAAAAAATCCCTTGCAAACCGAACAGCTTATTTGCTTTTGCTTCACCCAATGTTTAAAATATTCAACTTGGTCAAAGTTGGTTCAGACACCAGTCACTAAATTGGTACTAACATTAACAAAAGGGGATTTTGCTGATCTTCCTCCTTCTCCCTTCCTCTGCCTGCATTGGAAACATCTTTATTTTATTCTCCCACCCGCTCCCACTTCTGCTTTGCTCGTCTAAGCCCCCCTTACCACCCACAACCTCCTGGGATATGTCACCTGTCCCCGGAGACTGCTGCACCATTTAGAAAGTGCAGATGGCTAACCACTGATGTTGAACCCCTTAAAGTGGTAATAAACTCTTACATAAGCTCACTGAAGTGACCAGCCTCAGATAAAGCACAGTGATGAACGAATTCTCCTATATAAGCTGTACCTATTTACCTGCAGCTTTTTCTTCTTCACAGCCATTCAAATTGCACAGTTTACACAGTATTTATGAGCTTCCAGGATGCAAGGGATGAGGACCTCATGTCACACTCTGCACAGCACACAGCCCAGAGCTAAGTGAGATCTGAAACCTGAGTTGAAGAAATGGACACCCTCCCCCCTATTGAGATAAACTTTCAGAAGTGACTCTTGCAGATAGAGGAAGAAGAGAGCAAACAGGATTCATGATAAGTACTATAAACTGAGGCAAATACACACTATAGAAGGATATGTGTTGGTCATTTTTCATTTCAGGGGTTTACAGCATTTTTCATTCAATATATGTTTCTTTCTTGTATTAAGAGAGGTATGGACTCCAGAGATAGAGACATTATTTTGCCCCTGTACAAATCATTAGTGAGACCTCATCTGGAATATACAGTTCAGCTTTGGGCACCAGTTCTCAAAAAGGATATCGGGGAACTGGAGAAAGTGCAGAGAAGGGCAACCAAACTAATATGAGAAATGGAGGAGCTCAGCTATGAGTAAAGATTTGAGGAACTGAATTTATTCTCTCTTGAGAAGAGAAGATAAAGAGGGGATATGATCAACATGTACAAATACATAAGTGGTCCATATAGTGAACTTGGTGTTGTTATTTATTTTAAGGTCATCACAAAGGACAAGGGGGCACTCTTTACGTCTAGAGGAAAAAAGATTTCATCTACAAATACAGAAAGGTTTCTTCGCAGTAAGAGTTGTGAAAATGTGGAATACACTCCCCCCAGAGGTGGTTTTGGCCAGCATGGTTGATTGCTTTAAAAAAGGCCTGGATTCTTTCCTTAAAGAGGAAGTAAACCCAGATTGGGTTTACTTCCTGTACAGTCCCCTGTACATTAGAAGCATAATGGGCTACTATGCATCGCATAGTAGCCTATTATGTGACACTTACCTGCAAACATATTCTGTGATGTCCAGCGCTGTCCCCTGTGCTGGCCGCATCCATCTTCTGCCCCTCTTCCTTCCGGGGCCGCGACTCCGGCGCTGTGACTGGCCGGAGTCACATGACGTCACTCCCGGGCATACGCCGGGAGCCACCAGTCACGGAACAGTGTCAGTGGAGAAACGGCACGGAGGCCATTTCTTCACTGTGCATGTGCCGAAATGACGTTGGCACAGGACATACACTGCATATCTCCTGAACCGTGCAGGTTTAGGAGATATGCAGGGCACCAACAGGTAAGCTTTATTCTAGGTTTACCTGTAGGTTAAAGTGGTTGTCACAGGTTGACAACCAATTTAATGTAAATAATATTACTGGGTACTAACATTTTTAGGTAAAGTTGATCCAGGGTGAATCCGATTGCCCCTCGGAGGATCAGGAAGGAATTTTTTCCCCCGCTATAGCAAATTGGGATCATGCTTTACTGGGGTTTTTTTGTCTTCCTCTGGATCAACTGTGGGTGAAGGATTGTATATGGATTGTATGGTTATATACAATTTTTTTTTTTTCTTTTTGGTTGAACTAGATGGACTTGTGTCTTTTTTCAACCTGACTAGCTATGTAACTATGTAACTATATATACAATCTGTGGACAATGCATATGATGTAAACTGGCTGTGGTCCATTAATCTTTCTTATGGAAAATTCAGTGGAGAGGGCTTAGTAGTAAGTTATAAAGAAGTGGCCATGCAAGGGGTTCATCATAATGAGAGCTCCACCCTACAAATACCACCCCCCCACACTTAACACCCCATGTCCAAAGGTACACTCAGCACTTCCCTTATTCAACCCTGCTACTAAAGACAGGGTTGATCAACTTTTTTCTAACACCCGCCTAACCACCTGTCCCCTGGAACCTATTCCCTCTCATATACCGTGGTCACCCTCTGGCTCTATCCTACACTCTCTAACTCATATCTTCATTTTCTCCCTTTCTTCTGGCATCTTCCCCAGCTCTCTAAAACTAGTCACCACCATATTTATAAAGCCTTCCTTGGACCCCACCAATCTTAACCTACGCCCCATCTCCTTAAACCCCTTTGCTTTCAAATTCCTTGAACGCCTGGTCTACAACCAACCGGATGACCACCTCATTAAGAATAACCTTCTTGATCCCCTTCAGTCTGGATTTCACCCTCAACACTCCACAGAAACAATTCTGCTTCCTCCTCTCCTCATCCTTTCTCTGTTGGGGTCCGTCCAGGTTATGTTCTTGTTACAGAAAGGGGGGGTTGTGGGACTTTAAATGAGTGGGTGTTAGTGGCTGAAAGATGAGTCACTGTTTAAAAAACACTTTTATTACCAAAAGTATCACACCATAGCAAAATAAATGCACAGATGAGTAAAAAGTCAATCACATATTGCCATATATAACCATGCATGCCTAAAAACGATATTGGTGGCATAGCAAGCCCATGATGTGGTGAGGAGTATAGATCTTCCATGTAGAAAACACTTTCAGGTCAAAAAATGTAGTACAGTTAGAGATTTAAAATCCATCTTAAGGAGAAAATAGGTGCATCCAATTGGCCCGACGCACATTTCGTGTATATTTAATACACGATTCAGGGGCAGGTGCACTTGGGTCTACAGAAAAACATAAATGAGTATATATGGCCCATAGTTACACCCGCCTTTGGGGAAAGTAGGAGTGAGATATAAACTCATCCCTATAGATACTTACAAGCCCGTTGAGCCTGAAACCTACGAAACCAGTAAAGGAGGGCTGCTAAAGGTGTCAGTCCCGGGAGCTAAGGTTGGAATCCGCATAGGAAAGACCAGACACATAGCATGATCCTAACAGCGACAAACGCATGTAACAAGATGGTGGTGAGTGTGGGTCCAAATTCTGAAATGATTGCAATATGTGTACTATAAATATGTGTTATAGTGTGTCACTAAAAATAGTCATAGCCAGAACCCAAACACTGCAAATACAATATGAAGATATGAATGCACTGAAGGGTAGTGACTAACAATGGTTTTCAATATAATTTCTACACTGACGACATCTAAATCTATCTTGCTACCCCTTAGCTCACAACTTCAGTCTCCTCACACATCACTAAATTACTGACAGACATATCAGTCTGGATGTGGCGCCACTTCCTGAAACTCATTCCATCCAAAACTGGGCTCATAATAATTCCTCCTCCACATGCCCCTTACTCTGGTTTCTCTGTCAAGTTAGATGGCACAACTATCAACCCATCCCTGCATGCCAGGGTGTAATCTTGGATGCTGAACTCTCCAACATCTCCAAAATATGCCCCTTCATAACCAATGACACCACAAAGCTCCTAATTCAGTCCCTTGTTATCTCTCACCTCGACTACTGCAACTCCCTCCTCATTGGCTTACCTTTATATAGCGTATCTTCCCTTCAGTCCATCATGAATGCTGCTGCCAGACTCATCCATCTTAACAACCATTTAGTGTTGGCCACCCCTCTTTGCCAATCCCTCCACTGGCTGCCACTTACCCAAATATTTCAATTCAAATACTAAAAATATCTTACAAAGCCATCCACAACTCTGCTCCCAGCTACCTCACTAACCTGGCCTCAAAATACCAACCAAATCGTCCTCTTCGTTCCTCCCAAGACCTCCTGCTCTCTAGTTTCCTTGTCAGCTCCTCCCATGCTTTCCTCCAGGACTTCTCCCTAACCTCTCCCATCCTATGAAATTTCCTACCCCAATCTGTCTCCTACTCTGTTCGCTTTTAGGCGATCCCTGAAAACCTTTCTCTTCAGAGAAACCTGTCTCACTTATACCTAACAACTGTACTCTGCATCAGCACATTGCCCATAGTTATTACCTTTTGTATCACTTGATCCTCCCTTTTAGATTGTAAGTTCTAACGAGTAGGGCTCTCTGATTCCTCCTGTACTGAATTGTATTGTAACTGTACCGTCTGCCTCATGTTGTAAAGCACTGCATAAACTGTTGGTGCTATATAAATCCTGTATAATAATAATAAAAAATGTACTGCCAAGGAGATAGGTGGATAGTTAGGTTCCTCTTCTCGGGTCCCCCACTGGCTCACCTTGCTCCTCCCTCCTGCCACGTGGCCACAGAGTGAGCAGCTTGCTATGAGGGCACCAGAGCAGGCTCTCCCCCGAACTGCTGCATCATATGTCAAACACGGTGCGTCGCTTGGCCCCACCCCTGCTCTCTCCTCATTGGCTCACTGGCTGTGATTGACAGTAGCAGGAGTCAATGGCTACTATTGTTGCCTCAGCCAAAGATGAGGAAGAGACCTGGGAGAGCCGAGGCTCTTGTGCACATCGCTGGATCGGGATGGGCTCAGGTAAGTTTTAGGGGAGCTGGGGGTGCTGCTAAACACAGATGCTTTTTTACCTTCATGCATTGTACCTTGAGCCTTTACAACTACTTTAACCACTTCCCATCCCCCTTATAGTAAAATGACGGTGAGCGTGATGCGCTTTCTTTCTGAGACAACGTCATATTACGCCACCCCAGAATGGTCATTCTTGTGACCCCGATCTCGGTAAAGAGCCGAGGACATGGCTCGTTACCCATGTTTGCTCAATCATAGCCAGTCACATGTAAACAAGAAAGTTCCGTTTATCGGCTCTCCTCGCCTCATACTGTCAGAGTGTGAGGCAAGGAGAGCCGATCAGCAGCATCTCCTCGTAGGGGAGATATGTACCAGTAATCGGGGCACTGATCATCAGTGTCCTGATTACAGTACAGCACCAGCAGTGCCCATCAGTGCCACCAATCAGTTCCCATCAGTGACACCATTCAGTGCCCATTAGTGCTGCCAGTCAGTGCTGTCTTCCAGTGCCCATCAGTGCCTGCTCATCAGTGCTGCCCATTAATTCCCACCCGTGCCACCCACCAGTGCTGCCCATCAGTGCCGCCTATCCATACTGTCTATCAATGCCCACCAGTGCTGCCTATTATGGCCCATCAGTGCCACCTATCAGTGCACATCAGTCCGGCATATTAGTGCCTCCTCACTAGTGCCACCTTATCATTGCCCATAAGTGCCCCCTCATCAGTGCCCATCAGTGAAGCCTATCAGTGCCTATCAGTGCTACTTCATCAGCGCACATCAGTGAAAGAGAAAAATTACTTATTTACAAAATTTACTGATAGAAACGAAGAAACTTTTTATTTTTTCAAAATTTTAGGAATTTTTTCTAGCAAAAAATAAAAAAATCAGGGATGATTAAATACCACCAAAAGAAAGCTCTATTTGTGTGAAAAAATATAAAAATGTCATTTGGGTGCAGTGCTGCAGGACCTCACAATTGTCATTAAAAATGTGACAGCGCTGAAAGCTGAAAATTGGCCTGGGCAGGAAAGGGGCAAAAGTGCCCAGTAGGCAATTAAGATTACAAGACTGGGAAATATGCTGAAGAGCTGTATTGGGGAAGACTCAAGGGTCAAATAATAATAGCTGCCCACAAGGAAAGTAGTTAGAGGAGTTACGTATGTGACCAAGTGGTCCTATCCATTTCTAATCCATTTCTAATAATGTAAACACCATTGTAGAGAGGCCAGACCCAAGTGAGAAAGTTTGCCTAATGGTTCAAAACAGTCCACTGTAAAACTTGGTTAAAGTAGATCTATAACTGATCTCATGTTTCTTGTGTGATCTCATATTTATTGTGTAAATATAATTAAGAGAACCTTTTTGAACTAAAATATAGTGAGTTTATGTATCAGGTACTTGGGAGTCTATCTTTATGAAAAAATATTTTTATAAACCACAAGAGCACCCAAAATACGTACTGTCTATTGTCCCCAAACCAGGTAGCCTGGTTGTTTTGGAGTGATCTAGGATCTATATATATATATATATATATACAGTTGTACTCATAAGTTTACATTTAGAATTTATGATTTCTTGGCCATTTTTCAGAGAATATGAATGAGAGCACAAAAACATTTCTTTCACTCATGGTTAGTGTTTGGCTGAAGCCATTTATTATCATCCAACTGTATTTACTCTTTTTAAATCATGACAACAGAAACTACCCAAATGACCCTGATCAAAAGTTTACATACCCTGGTGATTTTGGCCTGATAGCATGCACACAAGTTGACACAAAGAGGTTTGAATGGCTATTAAATGTAACCATCCTCACCTGTGATCTGTTTTGCTCGTAATTAGTGTGTGTGTAAAAGGTCAATGAGTTTCTGGACTCCTGACAGACCCTTGCATCTTTCATCCAATGCTGCACTGACGTTTCTGGATTCTGAGTCATGGGGAAAGCAAAATAATTGTCAAAGGATCTGCAGGAAAACTGTATAAAACAGGAAAGGGATATAAAAAGATATCCAAGGAATTGAGAATGCAAATCAGCAGTGTTCAAACTCTAATCAAGACGTGTAAAGTAAGGGGTTCTGTTGAAACCAAACCATGGTCAGGTAGACCTATTACAATTTCAGCCACAACTGCCAGGAAAATTGTTTGTGATGCAAAGAAAAACCCACAAATAACTTCAGGTGAAATACAGGATTCTCTGAAAACGTGTGGTGTGGCTGTTTCAAGATGCACAATAAGGAGGCACTTGAAGAAAGATGGGCTGCATGGTCGAGTCGCCAGAAGAAAGTCATTACTACGCAAATGCCACAAAGTATCCCGCTTACAATACTCCAAACAGCAAAGAGACAAGCCTCAAACCTTCTGGCATAAAGTCATTTTGAGTGATTTGGCCACAACCATAAACACTACATTTGGAGAGGAGTCAACAAGGCCTATGATGAAAGGTACACACCATTCCTACTGTGAAACACTGAGGTGGATCGCTGATGTTTTGGGGATGTGTGAGCTACAAAGGCACAGAAAATTTGGTCAAAATTGTTGGCAGGATGAATGCAGTATGTAATCAGAAAATACTAGAGGAACATTTGCATTCATCAGCCAGGAAGCTGGGCGTGTGACGTACTTGGACATTCCAACATAACAATGATCCAAAACACAAGGCCAAGTTGACCTGTCATTGGCTACAGCACAATAAAGTGAAGATTCTGGAGTGGCCATCTCAGTCTCCTGACCTCAATATCATTGAGCCACTCTGGGGAGATCTCAACCATGCAGTTCATGCAAGACAGCCCAAGAATTTCCAGGAACTGGAGGCTTTTTGCCAAGAGGAATGGGCAGCTTTACCATCTGAGTAGATAAAGAGCCTCATCCACAAATACCACAAAAGACTTCAAGCTGTCATTGATGTTAAAGCGGGCAATACACGGTATTAAGAACTGGGGTATGTAAACTTTCGATCAGGGTCATTTGGGTAGTTTCTGTTGTCATTATCATTTAAAAAAAGTAAACACAGTTGATTGATAATAAATGGCTTCAGCCAAACACTAACCCTTCTCTGAAAAATGGCCAAGAAATTATAAATTCTGCCAGGGTATGTACATTTATGAGCACAACTGTATATATATATATAATGTATAAAGTTCAATAACAATGAAGAAAGGGACTCTCTAGCACAGTATGGTGCATATTATACAGCCTTATTTTTAGTTTAGGCAGTTTAAATTACAGCCTTGCTCTAGGCATGCAGTTGGGTCCTCCCTGCACTGTAATTGTTAAATGTTTGTTTGACAAGGGGAGTAAGGCATAAGAATAAATAACTACATTATTCTTCGCTCCCCCAACAAATGATGTTCCTCCATTGGCAGATGCTCCAAAATGTTGGCGGGCCCTTGGTTTCCTTTCATACAATGCAGTACTGCTGGTCCTGCATGGCACACCGTGATGTCAGAGAACTGCAGAGAGGTACCCACTTCTGTTCGGATCACCTAGGAATAAATTATTATTCTGGCCAATGAACGGAATGAATAACCAACCTCTTGATGCCTGTAAACATGCTTTTACACACTTAAACACACTTTTACAAGCATCAGACATTTTTTTCTGCCAAAACACTGCTGCCAGGAGGAAAGGCATCTGGGAGAAGTGTCTGAAATAAAAGGACTTTTGTAGTGCTGAATACCCTAAATGCTCTGTGAATCCTTTATCATGTAATGTACATTCAAAGTATACATAAAGATCACTGTTTCTTTTTTCTCTTTTAATCCCATCCTGATCCTGTTTTGGTGACAAATGTAAAAGTTTGGATTCCTCTTCACTTTCTGTCATGATGACAATTTCCAGGATAAATAGAGAGGGACAATTTTTCCAGTGAGAACACAGACAGCAATAAAAACCTGTCAGGAGTTTAAAAATATAATAATATATAATATAGAAATAGTTTTGGCTTAACCACTTGCCGACCGCCAACCGCAGGTTGATGGCGGCAAAGTGGCTCGTTAACGCAAATCGCTGTTATACGACGGCGGCTGCGATAACGCGCACTGTGAGCGCGCGCCGCCGGAGGTGCGCCAGTGCGCTCACTGTGTTTGGGGAGGGCCAGGGAGCGGGTGCGGCGGCTTCGATTGCCGCCGGCTACCCGCGATGGCCCTCCCGGAGCGAAGGAACGGAGGTCCGTGTATGTAAACACGGACCTCCATTCTGTAAAGGGGGAAGGGCTGTGATCACAGCCTTCCTGTATACGAAGGCTGTGACCACTTCCCTTCCCCTGCTAGGACAGTTACCCCACAGTTAGAACACGCCCAGGGAACACTGTTAACCCTTAGAGTGCCCCCTGCAGGTTAACCCCTTCACTGCCAATGGCATTTACACAGTAATCAGTGCATTTTTATAGGACTGATCGCTGTATAAATGCCAATGGTCCC
>BLSH010048212.1:791846-802187 GCA_018402905.1 Glandirana rugosa | reverse complement strand
TAGGGACCACCAGGACCTACCCGTAGAAACCCCCCGACGTGACTATTAGTTAGTCACGTCTGGGGGGGGGGGCAGTCCTCCCGTCGACTAGCCGAGAGGAGAAAAACGAAGACAGTCTCACTCATCTCCTTTTCGTCTATGTACAGAAAAGGACACATCGGTACACGGGGGAACCTCCCACCGACCATCAACGTCAGGTGGACGGACGACGGGAGTTAGTGCGTTAAAGGTGTGTGGACCTCAGTGATTTGTCCGGCCATGAAACAAAAACAACAAAATAAATCCCCAATTTGAACCTACCCCTATCCCTACTGACACCCTACCCCTAAATAAAACAACAAAAACAAAGTACCGGCCTGTTTAGTGACTCCAGGTGTGTGGAAATTGCGTGATTGAGGGCAGCAGGCAGGTGGACTGCAACTACCAGCCACCCTCCAAGGGGGCACATGGCTACACAGGAAAAGACATGTATCTGCTTTTCCTCTACTCACTCTGACAGAAGCAAAAAGAGGAGAGCCGATCAGCTGCCCTCCTGACGGGGGGGGGGGTCTGCACTGATTGATTATCAGTGCAGCCCCCCAAAGATGCCCATCCAGGACCACCAGGGATGCCCACCCATGGCCAGAAGAGATGCCCACCCAAGACCACCAGGGATGCCCACCCATGACCACCAGGTAAGCCCAGTAGAACCCACCAAGGATGGCAATCATTGCCCATTAAGGATGGCACTCTGTGCCCATCAGTGATGCCTGCCAGTGTATCTGATCAGTGCTGCCTATCAGCGCCATCTATCAGTGCCACCCATTTGTGCCCACCAGTGCCGCCTATATATGCCCTATACAAAGAAAAACTTTTTTTTTTTAATTTTCTGTGTTTTTTTAATTTGTAGTGCAAAAAATAAAAACCCCAGAGGTGATCGAATACCACCAAAAGAAAGCTCTATTTGTGGGGAAAGCAACTGTCATTCAAATTGTGATAGCGCTGAAAACTGAAAATTGGTCTGGGCAGGAAGGTGTATAAGTGCCCGGTATTGAAGTGGTTAAAAAGGAGCGACCTGGAACAAACTCTGAGTCAGTAAAGTCAAAACTCCAGATCTGTATAGTGGGACAATGACCCAGAAAGTACTGAAGCCAGAGGAACAGCATGGCAGCCAGGAAGGTAGGACATCCATATTTCCCTTATCATGAATTTAGGCTACAGGCCAATGAACCTAAAGTTTTTCTATCTGAGTAAACTTGCCGTATTCCCCATGTGCTGTCTCTCCCCGTACTGTGCTATGTAAGCTTTTCCCAGCACAGAGCCCGGCCAGCACAGCCCCCACAGCATCTGTATTCCAGATACAAGTCATTGATAAATATCCTCGCTATCTACCACTCTGCTGCTTCCATAATGAAAACGAATCTCTTCCCCGGCTCCTCAGACACCCACCGGCTGCTCAGCATAACCAAGAAGGATAAGAACGACATTGTGCAAATCTGCGATACTCAAGTGGGCACGGGCAACACCGAACCCAATCTCTGAAACCGACTTATGCTAGGCGCACACACATCTATTTTTTCACTTTCTTTTTTATTCTTTCAAAGAAATACCTTCTTCTGATCACCATATGTGCTTTTCGTATTCAATAGAATTTTTATTAAAAAAACAAACAATAAAACCCAATTTTTTTATCTATGATATTGAAAATTCTATTTTCTTATGACGTATTAATGAGTAAATACTGAAAAATTTCCATCTATCAGGCATAGCAAGAGGCAAGAGTACAGTAAAACCTGGGAATGAGAGTAACTTGGTTTGAGAGCGTTTTGCAAGACAAGCAACATTTTTAAATAAATTCTGACTTGATATACAAGCGATGTCTTGATATACAAGTAGAGTCACGTCACAACTGAGTAAAAAAGGGAAGAGAGGCGCCTCTAAGTGTAGCAATATGGTTACATTTAATGAAGGTACAACATTTAGCAACTCACAGGGTTGATATTTAAAACAGGCACATCTAAGTATGCAGGCATCTGGGGTAAGATGGACCATCCTCCACACCGCCATCAACGTCATCCCTTCCACGCAGTGCTCCACAAGCACTTCAAGCCTCGCTCTACTGCAGGGTAGTCTTCCCGGTCATGATTGCAGACAGACAGTGGTGGAAGGTCTATGTGGACAGCTTTACCCCGGATGCTTGCCTACTTAGATGTGCCTCTTTTAATCATCAACAATGAGAGTTGCTAAATGTTATACCTTCATCAAATGTAACCATATTGCTACACTTAGAGGCGCCTCTCTTCTATTTTATATTCTGTAGCTCCTGCTGGATTTTCCTTCTAATCCCCTTCTGGAGACGGCCATTTGTGGATGGTTACACAACCAATCACATTGCTATAATCTTTTTATATGGATTATAAATTGAAAGACTGAATAAATGATTGTGGAATAAATCATCTGAGTTTCCATTGTTTCCCATGGGGAAATTTGCTTTGATATACGAAACCTTGGATGATAAGCATGTTTCCAGAACAAATTATGCTCACCATCCAAGGTTTTACTGTACTAATAATATTAATAATACAAATTGTGTATTTTCCATTCCTTATGTATATTATTTATCATTAAGAGCTTCCCTTGTATAGACATCAATAAGCCCAGAGACTGCTGCTGGGTGCCGCCATCTTGGATGTGATGTCAGCCAAAGCAGACTTTAAGTGAATGACAAGTGTCATGTGACACTCTATAGCAGCATTTCTCAACTGTTTGAATGCAGAGGAACCATTGAAATAACTTTAAACATGTATAATGCAAGCGCACAGTGAGTGAATAACCTATGCAAGGCCAAATGGAAAGGCCAGTCCAATAGTCTTTTTAAATAGTTCAAGGGAATTTCCTTGGTAGTATGGAGAGATGGCCAGGAAGTGGGCTTAAGGAAAAATCTAAAATACTGAAGCACTTAGGGCAGAAGCTCTTCTCAGGAGTCAACTCTGTGAGGCTGATGCATGGGAAAAAAACTGAAAAGCGCCTCTAAGTGTAGTATTTAATAGGATATAAAGTTGGCACAATGGCAATTGAATACTCACATAATAGACTTGGTAAAAAGCCTATCTGTATAAAAAGGTTCCCGATGGATTCTTGGTCTGTAGGGACTGCGGTATGACAGGGAGAAAGGCCAGCCAGCTCTGTGTCCTTCTGGGTGTAGATGGTGGAAAGCAGCAAGGAGTGCAGCGCTATAGATGGCGTGTGACATCACCGGGAAGCAGGGCACACAACGCATTTCAGAGCATGCGCACTCCTTTCTCAAGTGTCACAGCACTGCGCTCCATGCCACTTTCCACCATCTATACCTGGAACAACATGGAGCTGGCCGGTCTTTCTCCCTGTCATACCATGGTCCCTGCAGACCTGGACGGACGTGTTTGATACCAACTCCATCTGGAGACTTTTTATACAGACGAGCTTATTACCATGTCTGTCATCTCAGTATGCAATTGTCATTGTGCCAACTTTATATACTATTAAATACTACACTTAGAGGCGCCTTTCTGTTTTTTTCCCCATGCCTTGAAACGTCCAGGTGTTAGGGATCCCCTAGTAAAAATTATTATCTACAGCTCACGCAACATGAATGTGTACAGAAAGTTTTAGATCTCAGAATAAATAAGAATGAGAAATGTAGCATATATAAGGTATGACACCCGGGGATGTGCTATATGACAAATTTATTTTCATTACAGTAATATTATGGGGCCATCCTAAAGTTTACTAAACAAGATTCCAATGTTTAAAGTAATAATTCTGAGTTTCAAAGTCATAATTCTGAGATTCAAAGTCATAATTCTGAGTTTCAAAGCCATAATTCTGAATGTCAAAGTCATACTTCTGAGATTAAAATCAGAATTCTGAGATTGAAATGAGAATTCTGAAATTAAAAGTCAAAATATGGAGTTTCAAAGACAGATGTTTCAAAATCATAATTCTGAGATTAAAAGTCAGAAGTCTGAATGTCAAAGTCACACTTCTGAGATTAAGATCAGAATTCTGAGATTGAAATGAGAATTCTGAGATTAAAAGTCAGAATATGGAGTTTCAAATACAGATTTCTGAGTTTCAACGTCAGAATTCTGAGATCCAAAGTCAGAATTCTGAGTTTCAAAGTCAGAATTCTGAATGTCAAAGTCATACTTCTGAGATTAAAATCAGAATTCTGTGATTGAAATGAGAATTCTAAGATTAAAAGTGAGTGTCAGGTCACATGGGGTCAGGTGACAGATGCACACTGCTGGGGTTTGAATCGCACCACTGAAGTGCGAAGCGCACTGCAAAGCTTGCGAAGCACATCGCTAAGGTTGTGAACCCTTAGCTTGTGATATCTAATAGAAACTATATAGTATTATCAAACGAAATATCCATATACAAAGGTCAGCTAATGACCATAACGGTCTGCATAACCAGATGATGTCTACATGAGACGAAACACGTTGGTTCTGCTGTCCCATGTCATTACCAGAGACGTACCTATCGATGTTTGTTTTTATTTGTTGGAATGTTGATACTATTGTCTGGACAATTGCCGGATTACTCCATATAGCGCAATTGACCTTGTGGGATAGCTATTGACGGTGGGAGACAGAGCTGCCTATTGATTTGGAAAGGTGGAAGATTACTTAGGTGTGTTGACACCAAAGCCTATTTGGCTCACTGCGGTATATGCCCAGTGGGTCCTCTGCATCCGGTAAGCCTCCTACTTACCTTTAGTGATGGCATCACAATCGGGTAATCCAGAGTGTGGGAAGAGCACATCTTTGACCTTTACACAATTCTGCTTGTTTGCACTTTATTTATGGCTATATAGCCTCATCACGGACTTTTGTATTTTATGATGTTTACAGTTGCACTTTAATATAGGGGTACAAACCCCTTCTATAATATATACAATTTTTTTTCGTTGTATAAGATCGCTATATAATTTGAGTTCTAACTGTTTACAGGTTATGCAGACCGTTATGGTCATTAGCTGACCTATGTATATGGAAATTTCATTTGATAATACTATATAGTTTCTATTAGATATCACAGGCACTTTAATCCTACACCCCTTTTTTTTTCACTTTGTCTGTGACGCTGCTTGCTGCTGCTCTTTATCTAAGTAAGCGCGGTATGACATCCTAGCACATGTGAACCCTTAGCTGACTGATACGACTAGAGATCAGGATGGTGCAGGGAAGCGGGACTATGAGACCCTGACGCAGATTGCACAGGGAGCTAGAATGTAGGTTTCCCCAGGGCATGGAGTCTAAGAGCCAGTAGGTGTTCACCAGAGCATCTGGTGGTGAGGATGGACTTGGCCGCAACTGGATCCAGGTCGTGAGATAGCAAGAGGAGGTCAGTGGTAGAGCCAAGGATCAGGACTACAAGCAGACAGAACAGACAGGAGGCACGCCAAGGTCAAGGTCACTAGGAGACAGGGGAGGTCAAAGAACAAGCCGAGATCGGGGACAATAGTAGAAAAGGAAGGTCAACAAGGAAGATCACACGGCAGAAGCAAACACACAAGCCAAACACACAATATTGATCGGCAAGGAGGCTTTGCAGCACATGGTCTTAACTAGTGTTCCCTTAATTAGAGACTGGGGTGGAGTTCACTGAGAGGAGATTACGCAGCCCACAGGTGGTGAACTGCATGGCCTCTAGGCTGACACAACCAAGAGGTAAGCAAATAGACAAGACATTAATGTACTATGGGTTCATGACAGTCAGAATATGGAGTTTCAAAGACATATTTCTGAGTTTCAACGTCAGAATTCTGAGTTTCAAAATCAGAATTCTGAGATTAAAATCAGAATTCTGAGTTTGAAGGACAGATTTCTGAAATTCAAAGTCAGAATTTTGAGTTCCAAAGTCAGAATCATGAAATTCAAAGTCAGAATTTTGAGTTCCAAAGTCAGAATCATGAAATTCAAAGTCAGAATTCTGAGATACAAAGTCAAAATTCTGAATGTCAAAGTCATAGACAGATTTCTGAGTTTCAACGTCAGAATTCTGAGTTCCAAAATCAGAATTCTGAGATTAAAATCAGAATTCTGAGATTAAAACTCAGAATTCTGAGTTTCAAAGACAGATTTCTGACATTCAAAGTCAAAATTTTAAGTTCCAAAGTCAGAATTCTGAAATTCAAAGTCAGAATTCTGAGTTTCAAAGTCAGAATTCTGAGATTAAAATCTGAACTCTGATATTAAAAGTCATAATTCTCAGTTTCAAATACAAATTTCTGAAATTCAAATTCAGAATTCTCAGTTTCAAAGTCAGAATTCTGAGATTAAGGCTGGGTTCTCACTAGTGCAAATTGGATGCAGGTTTCCCTGCATCCAATTTGCATGACAGGAGAGTGTGCCCGGCTCTCAATGGAGCGGGTTCATACATCTCCAGGGCGGCTGCAGAGCAGATTGCACAGGTCCTGTGCATCTTTGGCTTCTGTTTCAGGCAAAAATGTGGGCCTGATTCATTCCTGAAATGGAGATGCACCAGACCCCTGCTGTGAGCCCAGTCTAAAAGTTAGAATTCTGAGTTTCAAAAACAGAATTCTGAGTTTCAAAGTCAGAATTTTGAGCTTCAAAGACAGAATTCTGAGTTTTTGAGTCTGGAAAAAAACTTGTGACCTGGAGCAATAATCTCTGTGGAGTGCTGTAATTCTTAAAGTGGAGTTCCAGTCTGTAAAAAAAAAAAATAAAAGTCAGCAGCTAAAAGTACTGTAGCTGTTAGCTTTTAATATGACACGTACCTGTCCAGGGATCCAGCGATGTCGGCACCCCTAGCCAATTCGTCAATCAGTTTCAGGTGCAGGCACCGGCATTTGTTGTAATGGAAAAAGGAAGTGAAGCCTTGCAGCATCACAGCCTGTTTCCTACTGTCCTGCACTTTCTGAATGGTCCCGCCGTCTTCTGGGACCTCTGTGTATCCCAGAAGGCAGCAGGGGGAAGGAGGAGGGGCTGGAAATTACGGAAATTGCCATCTTACCATGCAGTGGGAGCCAGTACCTGTCAAAACCAGGTACTGCGCTTTCCCCAAAAAGTACCAAATGTGGCCGTAGAGTGGGAGGGGGTGTGAACAAGCGGAGATTCCCCTGGTGGAGCTCTGCTTTAAGGACTGATTATTTTTGAGACAGTTTGAAGGCTGTCAGTTACATGTACCTTTTACACAGAAGATGTGCACCTCACCTCACCCACTGGCAGCCTAAAGATTTACTGCTGCTCTGGGGCTCTGAGCTTCAGCAAAATGGCAACCTCCAGCAAGAAGAAACAGGAACAACGCTGGAGGCAATTTGCAGCAAATACTAATTTTGGTAGCATCATAATTAATATAGAATGTATGTTCCTTGCTAAAGAACATTATTATTTATCATGTTGTTATGGATAAAGTTCAGAGTTTAAACAATTCAAAAAACATCTCAGACACTTCCTAAATGCATGCTTTATTATTTTTGCCTATGCCCTTTTACGATTTGCAGCATCCATATACAGCAGCCCTTCCCCTGCTCCAAGCATCGGCACCTGCAATGCACAGACTCTGCATCCTCCTCATTCCTCGTCTTGTGCAACTTGTTGTTAAGTCATTTATGCAGTGATAACCAAAGAAAAAAAGAATGTTACAATTACAACCCAATTTGGCTCAGGTGACTTATTAAATATTCTGTAACAAATAAAAATAAAACCTTTCCATTTTGTGTCTTATTATAGAAATAGTCCAATTTTATGGCAGCTGCATCCTCTTTCAGAATGCAGACGCTGAATCTTGAGGTATACAAGGCTGCCCTCTGCTGGATGTTTTTAAAAACATTTTTTTTTACCATTAAATCACAGCCAAAGCAAATTTTATAGAATCAGCTACTGGAGATGACAAATGTGATTTGAGCAGAGATAGGTGTCATGTTATTGAAATGTATTTGAAGAAAAATAAAGTTAGTATTTCTCACTGTGAAATGTTGCCACATGTAGAGTATATATGCATATATATTTAATAAACAGTCTTTTTCTTTTTTTTCGGTGACAGATCCATTTTGAAGTATTTTAAGAGGAAACAGCTGAACAAAAACTGTGTAGACATAAAATAAACTCTGCAAGGTCTATTTTTTGTAAGTGCATTAGGTAAAATTTCGACCACTTTTTTAATTTAATATGAAACACATTTATTTCTTACTTTAAATTATTATTTTAACCACTTTGCTACTGGAACAATTTTTTTCGCACACAAAATAAAATCTGCTTTTGGCTGGAAAATGATTTAACCTCTGCAGCCCTGGAAGGTTTTACCCCCTTTACGACCAGGCCATTTTTTTGCATTACGGCACTGCGTTATTTTAACTGACAGTTGCGTGGTTGTGCGATGTTGTAATCAAATAAAATTTGTGTCCTTTTTTTCCCACAAACCAAGCTTTCTTTTGGTGGCATTTGATCACCTCTGCGGGCTTTATTTTTTTGTGCTATAAACAAAAAAAGAGCGACAATTTTGAAAAAAAAAAAAGTATATTTTTTCCTTTCTGCTATAAAACACATCCAGTAAAAAAATAATATTCCTCAATTTAGACCAATATGTATAATAGTTCATATTTTTGGTAAAAAAAAATCCCAATAAGCGTATATTGATTGTTTTGCGCAAAAGTTATTGCATCTACAAACTACGGGATACTTTTATGGAATTTTTATATATTTTTTTTTTACGAGTAATGGCGGCAATCTGCAGTTTTTAGCGAGAATGCAACATTACAGCGAACAAATCGGACGCCTGTCACTTTTTTGGGAACCAGTGACATTATTACAGTGATCAATGCTAAAAAAATATGCACTGTCACTGTACTTATGACACTGACAGGGAAGGGGTTAACACCAGGGGCGATCAAAGGATTAAGTTTGTCCCTAGGGGGTGCTTTCTAACTGTGTGGGGGATGGACTGACTGGGTGAACACAGAGATCCCTGTTCCTGGAACATAAGATCACTGTGTTCTCCCCTGTCAAAATGGCGATCAGCCTTGTTTTCTGCCTCACTCCGGAACGATCGGTGGGTTCCGGCAGACATTGCTGATTGGCTCCCCCTCTGTCCAATCAGCACACGCCCAACCCCCCCGCTGTCTATCGGTCGGTCTTTTTGTAGCTAAAGCTGAAATCTGGGCCCCAAATTGTCCATTTAAATATTACCTACAAAAGATATACATCCACTTTGTGTGCATTAAATGCCTTTGCATACCCAGATATTATTTTGCAAAAGTAGCAGAGACATCACCACTGTGCAAGGAGCAGAGCTGTGGGAAGGACTTAGCAGGCTCCACCCACTACAGGAGAGGGCAGGGCCAAGACCAGTCTCCCTGCACAAGGAGAGAGAGCAGCAGTGACCGGACTTTATTACAGGAAGCTCCTGCACAGAGGGGAAGTTTCACATGGGATCACTGAACAGATCTGGAAGAAGCACACCAAGATACCAAGAATACACATCTCTTGTATTTAGACAATATGGGGGGGGGGGATTTACTAAAACTGGAGCACTCAGAATCTGGTGCAGCTGTGCACGGTAGCCAATCAGCTTCTAACTACGGCTTGTTCAATTAAGCTTTGCCAATAAAAGCTAGCAGCGGATTGGTTTCTATGCACAGCTGCAATAGATTTTGCATGCTGCAGTTTTAGTAAATCTCTCCACCCCTTACAGTATTTGTTTACCCAGGAGTCCAGAGAGGATGGCACAGTGATCACCCACCTGCAGCCTCCTGGACTGTCCATGCCACACAGGTGAGGTTTCAGCCAAGGATGAAGTATTGCATGAGATTTTGTGCTCTCCAGCTTTAGTAAATCAACCCCATTCTGTCACTTACATTTAGGGAGTAGTGTACTCCCTTAAAGCAGAACTCAAAAATACCATAAAAATATAGATAGACCATTAAAAGATAAAACAACAAAACCAGCATTTGCAGCAATAGCTTCAACTCAGAGATTCCTGCAGCACATTTTTTCTAGCACTTCATTCTGGTGGCCGCAATCATCTAACCCGCGTCCTCTATGCCCAGATTGTCCTGAACCCACCTCCATCCTGTGACTGGACAGTGAAAGGAGAAGCAGCAGAGTAATGGGCTTATCTCTTGGTCACTCTGCTCTCTCCTCCTATCAGTGTTCTTCTTGTCAGCACATAAACTGATTGGCTTCTTGTGCTGCTTCTTCCTCTGATACCAGGTCAAATTTAGATGCTTGCACTGTTTGCATTAAAAAGAAAACACATTATTGATGTATTAAGTAGTATAGAATTACATTAAAGTGGTTGTAAAGGCACAAGGTATTCTGTGCATGATGGTAAAAAAAAAAATTCTGTGAGCAGCAG
>BLSH010048212.1:762949-791836 GCA_018402905.1 Glandirana rugosa | reverse complement strand
GCAGCAGCCCCCCCCCTCCGCCCCCCCAGATCCCCCTAATACTTATCTGAGCCCCTCTCGATCCAGCGATGTCCACAAGAGCCATGCCTCTCCCGGGACTCACACTCCTGATTGGCTTTTAGCAGCGGCAGGAGCCATTGGCTCCCGTGGCTGTCAATTAGAGTGAGCCAATCAGGAAAGCAGAAGGTGTGGCTGAGCTGCGGCTTTGTGTGTGAATGGACACACAGAGCCACAGGTCGGGAGCGCTCCTGCTTGGGTGCCCCCAGGGCAAGCTGGTTGCTCTGGGGGCACCCAGCAGGAGGGAGGAGCCAGGAGCACCAGTGGGGGACACAAGAAGAGGAGAATCTGGCCTGGACATTGAAGTAGCTTTAGAGCCACTTCAATGTCAGAGTCCCTACTCAATGTCAAAGTTACCCCTTCATATTAGAGGTCCCCCCAATCACATCAGTGTCCCCCTTTTACATTAGAGGCCTCCCAATCTTCTGAAGTCCCTATATATCATAGGCCCCTGACCCTGTGCAAACTGGGTCCTGTTCTTCCGGCACCCCAGGGCAACCTAGATGGCCTCCTGATTGCGAAACACTGGTCCATAGGATAGAGATGATTGTATAGGGAAAGTGAATCTGAAATACAGTTAGCTAAACATGCTTATATCTAGCAGGCTGCTTAACCACTTCAGCCCCGGAAGGATTTCACACTTTAGGACCAGAGCACTTTTTGCGATTCGGCACTGCGTTGCTTTAACTGACAATTGCGCGATCATGCGACGTTGTACCCAAACAAAATTTGCGTTCTTTTTTTCCCACAATTAGAGCTTTCTTTTGGTGGTATTTGATCACCTCTGCGTCATTTCTGATCACCGCTATAAACAAAAGAAGAGCAATAATTTTGTAAAAAAAACACAAATTTCTTACTTTTTGCTAAAATACAAATCCAAAAAAAAAATATAAAAAAACATTTTTTTCCATCAGTTTTGGCCGATTTTTATTCTGGTAAAAAAAAAAATCGAAATTGGCGTTTATTGATTGGTTTGCGCAAACATAAAAGTTGCCGCATTTATGGATGATGAGAATTAATTTCTGGGGTTTTTATTTATTTATTTTTTTTTACTAGTAATGGCGGCGATCTGCGATTTTTAGCGGTACTGCGATATTGCGGCGGTCGGACCATTTTGACACTTTTTTGGGACCATTGGCATTTATACAGCGATCAGTTCTATAAAAATGCACTGATTACTGTGCAAATGCTATTGGCAGTGAAGGGGTTAACCTGCAGGGGGTGCTCTAAGGGTTAACTGTGTTCCCTGGGCGTGTTCTAACTGTGGGGGTACTGCCCTAGCTGGGGAAGGGGAGTGATCACAGCTTCCATATACAGGAAGCCTGTGATCAGCGCTCTTCCCCCTCTATGAGAACGGAGATCCGTGTTTACTTACACAGACCTCCGTTCTTTCACTGCGGGGGGTGGGGGCATCGCGGGTAGCCGGCGGCGATCGAGTCCACCGCATCCGCTCCCTGGCCCCCCCGAACACAGTGAGCGCGCGAGCGCGCCTCCGGCGGCACGCGCGCGCTCACAGTGAGTGATATCGCAGCTGCCGTCATATGGTGGCGCTTTGCGATATCAAGCCACTTTGCCGCCGTCAGACTGCAGTTGGCAAGTGGTTAAACAAACTTAAAGTTTCACTTTCTAAAGAAAAAAAAAAAAAACAACAACAACAATTGATGAACATTGAGGATGCAGCGCTCATACCTTGTGCCTGATTGCCGTCAAGTCAACTGCACTTCTCTGGCTTACTCCAATGATCACCCCCAGCAAGTGCACAACTTCATTAATGAGTGTATCTACTTTTATCTGGCACTTCCTCATTATGTAGTTTTCTCCGGCATTATTGTAGATCATGAATTTACCGCTACAACTATTGGGCTGTTCATCAGATGCTCCTTCCACAGCAAACAGGCAGAGGGTGAGCGGGTGATGAACCGTTCTGCTCAATGCACCTTTACTGTGCAGTGCCATTATGTGCTACAGCAACTCCCCAAGGCCATTCATCCCGCTAACAGCTGTAAGCATTGGGTGGTTGAGCTACTATTCTAAAGTAAACCTGTGAGAAGAGACCGACGGGAACTGCCACTGCTGATATTTACTTAAAGGTGCAACTACCAGAACTTCTATGCTAATCCTCATAGACATGTGCAAACATTAATTTATTTTTGTTTCGTTTCGATTAGTTAATTGCATAAATTCATTTAGTTAAATGTGTTTCATTTGTTTAATTCATTTTCGGAATTTGCTTTGTTTATTCATTTCGAATCGATTCAAAAAGTTTTCGAATCAATTTCAAATAGTTTTCGATTTCAAAAAGTTTTCGAATTAAAATCGTTTTCGAACTTGAATCGTTTTTGAATCCGAATAGTTCTCCAATTTTCAAGGAGAATGGGGTGGAGTAGAATGTGGAGGAATAGAATGGAAAAAGATAGACTACAATAGAGGGGAATATAACAGAAAATGAAAGAATATAATGTGGTGGAGTGGAACTGTTTTACTCTGTTGTATTCTATTCTTTTGTTTTCTGTTATATTCTTTTCTAGACTATTGTTTTTTTTTTTCTGTTCTACTCCTTTATTTTCCATTTTATTTTGTTCTCTTTGGAAATTGGAAAACTACTCAAATTAGAGGATTGTTCGAATTTGAATTTGAGAACTATTAGAAAACTATTAGAAAATTATTCAAATCCGAATTTCATCCACATTTTTTTCTTGTTATTTCAGATTCATTTAAATTCCGTACTATTGTTATTCGGAATTTGGATACATCTGAATTTCAGAAAAAAGAGAATTTGTCCAAATTCTTATTCGGAACTAAACAAACTGCACATGTCTAAATCCTCATATGTCATTGATCTGGAACATTTATGCCACAAGTGTAAACTTCTATCTGGTTGTACCAGATCAGTGGTCCGTTTGGTGGTGCTGCATGTAGCGGGGGTGGGGGGGCGCTTATATAGCAAATAAAAAGGAAATATAGCATATACAATTGCTACACAAGCCACATTATAATTAAAGCAGTATTAAACCCAAAGCCAAGAATGTAATATATTGTAGCCTACCAATCATACGATGTAATGGATGCATCAGTTTTCTTTTATAGGCTTTCTTTCTGATATTTTCCTCTAGTGATCTGGCCAGTAACACACCTCCTTCTGTATTAGTGTGCCTCCACACTGGACGAATGAGCAAAGGAGGCACAGCAGACAGCAACATTGCCAGTTGGGAAGGGGGTGGGGTTGGGGGGAGTGTTAGATGTATTAGCAGATTTAGATACACTAAAACATTGAAGCCGAACTCCAGCTCACACTTTATAATCAGTTACAGCAAACGTCTTTTTTTATTATTATTATTATTTCGTTTTACTTTTAAGATAAAGATTTTAAATAAATAAAAATCTTTGTAAACACCCCTGGCAGTGCTGTATAGTTAGTCCCTTCCCTGTAAACTGATACATTCTGCTTGAGAGATTGTTCTTTTGAAAAACAACAGACTCACTGGCCTGATCACCAGATGAAAATAGAAGGAAGAAAGCCTAAAATGAAAACTTATGCAGCCACCAAGTCTAAGAATTGGTAAGCTGCAATTTATTAAAGCGATACTAAAGTCTGTTTTTTCTTCTTAAATAACAAACATGCTATACTTACCTTTTCTATGCAGTTGGTTTTGCACAGAGCAGCCCGGATCCTCCTCTACTCCGGTCTCTCTTCAGTGCTCCTGGCCCCTCCCTCCTGTTCAGTGCCCCCACAGCCAGCAGCTCTCTATGGGGGCACCTGAGCTGAGCCACAGCTTTGTGTGTCCATTCAGACACGGAGAAGAAAGAAATATGTACCTGTGCTCAAATCCCATTCAGACACGGAACTGCAGCACAACCCCACCCCCTCTCTCTCCTCATTGATTCGCTGATTTTGATTGACAGCAGCGGGAGCCAATGACGCTTCACTGCTGTTTCAGCCAATGAGGAAGGAGAGTCCTGGATAGCCAAGTGTGTCCTGCAGCATCGCTGGATTAGGGGAGCTGAAGGGGGCTGCTGTACACAGAGTTTTTTTTTATCTTACTGCATAGAATGCATTAAGATAAGAAAACCCTTCTGCCTCTACAACCCCTTTGAAATGTTAGCTTTTGGGTTTAATATTGTTTTGATATTATTAAAAATTACCTCTCCATTTCAATCTGTAGCTGTTGTTTTTTTTTTTTTTTAAATCCATTGCAATATGGGCAACCTGGAGGGATTCTGTCCACAGTTGGTGTATAGAACTCCCCCAGAAATGTAATTTCCTACCTGGCCCTGCTGGTGAGTGTGGGAATGGAGGATAAACCAGCATTAGATAAAAGGGGAGGAAGGGATTAAAGGTGGTGGGGTGGCAAAGTTCCTTTTTAAAGACACATAATTGTTTCAGGCCTGGTGCACACTGATGCGACATTTGGAAGTAGGACCCCATTCAGTGCAATGGAACTGTTCTAATCGGTACAACTGTTGAAAAAGTCACATGCACGTCATGCCAAAGTCACGCCGGGGTCCAACTTTGAAGTCGCGGGCAACGTGAATCTGGGCTCAAAGTTGCAACACAAAAATGACTCATGTGACACAATCAACAATTTACTCCACCATGAAAGAGGTTTTAGGGTCACCATACACGATACAACCTGACCATACAATTTTTGTCCGATCAACTTTATATTTACTGAAAATATGTAACATGAGGACCTACCTAAACTAACTGGTCAATCTGCATCCAGCAGGCAGGCCCTTGCTGGTTTGCCTCAGGTTCTTTTCCCAAATGTGTGCACCAGCAGCCAGGCACACAGCAGTATTCACTCTGCTGGCTCAAAGGGTTTTTTTTTCAAATGTATTGCTAGACACACAGACCAGCAATTGGTGGGCATTCTCCACTTACCATGCCTGCTTAGGACAGTCCTTTTAGCTATGGCACAGGAATAATGGGTAGAACTAGGGCACCATCAGAAATGTTCCATGCCAGGCAAGCACTAGTTTGCATGCACAAGGAATAACAGCTGAAAAAGTCACCTGGATTGTACACTCAGGTCTGTGCTCACAATGTCCCTGGATATTTGGACGCTTCCTTCTAATATGAGCCATGCATTTCTCTAGTGAGCTCTCCAGACGAGAGCCTCAGTGAAATTCCTCTTTTAGCTTCCGAGATTCTTAGCAGAATGCCCCCCCCCCGGCTCTTCCACAGCTGGGACCTAGATGAACGCAGGTAGAATTTCAGCTAGAACTGCCTAGAAGGGAAGCAGCCCTTCAGGCAGGGAATGTCTCCTCCTGGACAAGAACTGGGCTACCCAGGGCCCCAAACTATTTATGCACTGCACAACCATCTACTGGGCACTCTTTCTCAGGGTTTGGCAAAGACCACATAAATATTTATAGTGCTGATTTGCTTCCTCTCAACCCACTATAGTGTGGGATCCCCCAAAAGACAGGGGGAAGCAATCAAACCTGCTGCCTGCAGAGCTCAGAACAGCCTAAAGCAATCACCCACTGCTACACAGATTTCAGTAAAGTCCAAATGAACTAAACTTACCTAACTTTCCAAGCAACCTATCTAGAAGGGTGCTACATCATGGAGAGCATCCAATCAGATTGTACATGCGTGGTGAGTTGTACTTACCCCCACTTTCCTAATCACTGTAGAATTTTAGCTGGGGCTGCCTAGAGGGGCAGCAGCCCTTCAGGCTGGGAACTTCTCCTCCTGAACAAGAATAGGGCTGCTTAGGGCCCCAAATTATTTATGCACTCCACAGCCATCTACTGGGCACTCTCTCCCAGGGATTGACAAAAACCACATAAATATTTAAACTGCTGATTTGCCTCCTCTCAACCCATTATATACTGGAATCCCCCAGAAGACAAGGGGAAGCAATCCAACCTGCTGCCTGCAGAGCCCAGAACAGCCCAAAACAATCACAACCTGCTCCACTGATTACAGTGAAGCCAAAAAAAACTAGATTTACCTACCTTTCCTAGCAACCTATCTAGGAGGGTGCTACATCAAGGAAAGCGTACAATCAGATTGTACGTGTGTGGTGAGTTTTACTTACCCCCACTTTCCTTATCACTGATTTCTTTATTAATTAGTTGCAAATATAGCACCATACATTAGCAAAGTGTAGCAAATAAGAACTACTTGAATTTGTCAAACACTTTTGAATTAACAATAAAAATGTTGCAGGGTTTTCAGGATTTTGGCGCAAGGTGCCCACCTACAGAAATGTGTTGCAAATGTCTTATTGAATGCCCCCCCCAACCTCCCCCTGTTTAATATCTTTATTCCGAAAACCAATGTCATATTCCTTCTGCAGCTAAACAGACTATAAATGTAACAAAGTCCCCATCACACCTGTGTGCTTTAATGCGGTAAATGAGACAGATCGTTATCTGTTTAGGAGGAAATGAGACAGATGCGTAGCTTTGATGTGCCGGTTTGGATCACAAAACATTATCTGTTACTAATGCAATTTAATTGCTGTTTCTGTGTTTACTAGTTAATTGCAGGTTAAAAAAAAAGCCTGAAATTGTACAATGCATACACAATATACAGTAAAAGCAGCATAAGCAGTATATATTATATATATATATATATATATATATATATATATCACATCTACCCCTGTCAACACACCGCAGAACATTCATGGAACTGCAAAAACCCAGCCATACTTATCATCGTAAAGACAGGAGGAAGGAAGAAAACGAAAAGCTTAATTACGATAATCTATGCAAATATATTTCTGGAAAAGCTCATTTGCATGCCATTTTGCTTAACAATTATTATGGTTATTAAGTTTTTTGTTTTTTTTTTGCTTTTCATTTTTTCATTTATAACATTGTTAATACAACAAAATTAGGTTCTAACAGGACAAACTTATTAGAAGTTTTCTCAAACTTAGAAGAATTTAGAAAAGCTGTGTTTGCCAAGGTTGGCCAAGTGTCGTATTTAAAGCTGAGGATGGCGCATGCACAAAACATTGCAATCGGCAACACACTGGGGTTGATTTACTAAAAGTGGAGAGTGTGAAATCTGGTGCAGCTGTGCAGGGTAGCCAATCAGCTTCTAACTTCAGCTTCTTCAATTAAGCTTTGAAAAAAAAACTTGGAAGGGGATTGGTTTCTATGCAGAGCCGCACCGGATTTTGCACTCTCCAGCTTTAGTAAATCAACTCCATTATATGGCTTCAGAGGTGTCCTTAAACCATGGCCAAACGTCCACAAAGAACATAAGCACTGAGGGTAATCAAGATAGCAATAATTTTACTTGAAATAATAAAAAAGGAGGCCCAAGAGAAATGGAAAGGCTTCAAAACTCTGAAAAACACCGGAGGAGATGAGAATGAAAACAAGTGCTTGATTCTGACTACAGCTGGCATTTGTGAATACCCAGAGATTTATTGTGCCTAATTATCAAGGCTGAACTGTACATGGGACATTTAACCAAAATGTTACAGAAGAAATAATCATTATTGGTCTATTTATTACAAAAAAAAGTTTCTGTGCAAATGTATCAGCATTTGTGCAAAAGTCACAAATGATACCCTAGCAAATGTTTTTAATATGTGCAAATGTTTTTTTGTATGTCATTTTAGTTGTTTTTTGAAGGACAAATGTAATTCCATCATACACTATAAACATTCAAACCTAACATAAATTAACCTAAGAATGTTTGACTAGAAGAGAAAATATCCTAATACAATAACAAAGAACAATGGACCAGAAGAAAAAATACCCTAATACAATAACACAAAAACATAGGACCAGAAAAGAAAAAAGCCTAATACAAAAATTCAAGAATATTGCACCAAAAGAGGAAATAGTCAGATAAAATAACCCAATAACAATGGACCAGAAGAGAAAATAGCCAAATACAATAACCAAAGAACATAGAACCAGGAGGTAAAATAGCCTAATACAATTACCGAAGAACATGGGAGCAGAAGAGAAAATAGCCTAATACAATAACCCAAGAACATAGGGCCAGAAGAGAAAATAGCCTAATACAAAAATTCAAGAACACTGGACCAGAAGAGAAAAGTAGCATAGTGCAATAACCCAAGAACATTGAATCAGAAGAGAAAAAAGCCTAATATAATAACCCAAAAACACAGAACGAGAAGAGAAATTAGCCAAATGCATTTAATTTATGCATTTAATTGGCTAAATGCAAACCCAAGAACATTGAAACATATAAGAAAATAGCCTAATACAAAAACCTAACAACACTGGACCAGAAGAGAAAGTAGCCTAATACAATAACCAAAGAACATTGGACCAGAAGGGAGAAGAGCTTAATACAATAACCTAACAACATATAGCCAGTCACAAATAAAACCCTAGCAAAAGTTTTTAAAATGTGCAAATTGGCAGACTGACACACCACACCACTGATCGCCGTGCTGCAGCTCATCCTGCTGGACGTCATAGGACATCCAGAAACCACTTTGCGGCCATCATATTGCTATATGGAGGGCGGGAAGTGGTTAAGTTGTCTTTTGCAGGGAAATTGTAACATTCCCTCATACCCTAAGAACACTCAAGCCTAAGAGAAAATAAGCTAAGAACATTTGATCAGAAGACAAAAATAGCTTAAAAATAGCTTAAAGCAGAGCACCACACTTGTCTGCCTCCTGCCCCCCTCCGGTGCCACATTTGGCACCTTGTGGGGCCAGAGGGGGGAGCGGGTACCTCTTTTTGCCAGGTACCCGCTCCCACTTCCTGCTGAGTTCGCCGAGGTAAACTCAGCCAGAAGTTCGGCCCTCGCCACAGTCGGCCCATTTAGAAAGTGCTGCGTGATTCGTGCATGCTCAGCAGGAAACTGGCTGTGAAGCCACAAAGGCTTCACTGACGGTTTCCCTTATATATGGCAGGGCCAGCACCCAAGAGCCGATTCAAGACTCGGTGAGGACACTGCAGGATCCCTGGACAGGTAAGTGCCCTAATAGTAAAAGTTACAAGCTACAGAATTTGGTGGGGGAGGGGGGGTTTGCTTGAGTTTCACTTTAATACCATAACCTGAAAACATAGAACAGAGCTGAACTAGCCTAATATAATAACCCAAAAACATAGGACCATAGGAGAAGAACAGCCTAACATGATAACACAAAAACATAGGTCCAAAGAGAGAAAATAATCAAATGCAATAACCGAAGAACATTGACATAAAAGAGAAAGTAGCCTAATACAATATCCTTAATAACCCAAGAACATTGGACCAGAAGAGAAAACAGCTTAAAACAATAACACAATAACATTTGACCAAAAATATCCAAAAACATTAGCTTAATGACATTCACCCCAAAGAGAAAATACACTAAGAACCTTTGATTATGACCTATTCACACAATAGTCACCAGAAAAATCCCTAAGACTAGTAAATGAATGCTGGTTGATCTGCACAGAACTAAGAACAGAGTAACTATGTGCATTTTTTAAAAATAGACCCCACTGGGTCTGAAACTGATACCATATTCTCTTCACTGCAAAACGAATAATGTAACAAAATTCCTATCACACCTGTGCACTTTAATCTGACAAATGAGACAGATCGTTATCTGTTTAGAAACTAGACAGTTGCGTAGCTTTGATGTGCCGATTTGGATCACAAAACATTATCTGTTGCTAATGCAATTTAATTGCTGTTTCTGTGTTTACTAGTTAATTGCAGGTTAAAAAAGGCTGAAATTGCACAATGCATAAACAATATACAGTAAAATCAGCATAAGTAGTATATATATCACATCTACCCCTGTCAACACACCGGAGAGCATTCATGGAACTGCAATACTTATCATCGTAAAGACAGGAGGAAGGAGAAAAATTAAAGCTTAATTACGATAATCTATGCAAATATATTTCTGGAAAAGCTCATTTGCATGCCATTTTGCTTGACAATTATTACAGTTATTAAGATTTTTTTCCCTTTCCCTTACAACATTGTTAATACAATGAAACTAGGTTCTAACAGGACAAACTTATTAGAAGTTTTCTCAAACTCTGGCAAATTTACTAAATTTATGTTTGCAAAAGTTGATCAAGTGCCATGTTTAAAGCAGAATTCCGGCCAAAAATAACACAATAAAAATGAACAGCCCATTAAAAGATACTAACTTTTGCTGCATTCTTTAACTTAATTTCTTACATTTTAACCACTGTAGTTTTACCTGACACTAGATGTCCTCAGTTTGATGGCCAGCATCATTCAACCCACTTCCTTTGACCTCAGGTCATCCCGGACGCACCCCCAGCCTGTGACTGGACAGTGAAAGGAGAAGCAGCACAGTGATGAGCTCATCTCCCTCTTTCTATCAGCACATGAAATACTGCTTATTTCCCTTAGATCCAGCCTCAATTCAGGTTATTATTTTATTCGGATCGTATTACAATTCTGTGTTAAAGCCCTGAAGAAGGGTCCTTTCCCCCTGAAAAGCATTGCCTCTATCTGATGTTCTTAAATAAACATGTTAAATGATTTTCAAGCAAGATGGAAGCTTGTACTAGGGATGCTAACCATATACCTAAAGGTTATTTTTTCTGTCTGTGTCCTGCCGAGGAGATTTCCCTTCACTTCCTACCCTGCAACAAAAACTGACAGTCAATCTTCCCAAATTGAGAGGACATCTGGTCTACAACAGTTGTCACCATAACATTTGTCTTCATTGGAAGATTTTCCCCCTCATTACAACTCCTCATTTCAACTAAAATTTAGGATTTAACCTAAATATTTGTCTCAGTGACAATGTCACCAGGATAAATAGGGGGGAGAATCCCCCCAGATAGTAAAACTTAAAGTGCTATTAAACACACAACAGTGAAATCAGTCTGAATATCCAGTAAAGCATGCTTGTTATACTCACTGTGAGATGTAAGTGGTTAATCCTCTGCATTGTATATAAAGGCTGTTTGATCCTGTCTTCTCTGATCCTCCCCTTCTTACATTGTCTCCAAAAAATAACCTGATATTTACAGAGCCAGGGGACGGGCTGCACAGGCGGGGGGGATGAAATCTCCCCCCACACGCTTTACTAGGAACTGATAGAGGTTGCAAGACTGCTATATACTGCTGATGAGAAAAGGTATTTAGTAGTTTATATTTACTAAAATAATTGCATTTCCATGTTCTGTGTACTGTGGGAGACCAGATATAGTGAATGTAGGCTCCTGGGTTTAGTAATACTTTAACAGTAAGGCCCCTTTCACACTTGTGCAATGCAATTTTACCACAAATTTGCAGCGATTTTACCGCAATTTGACCACAATTTCGGATCAGTACGACTTTGATCCGACTTTGTTGCAACTTTGGCTCAATGAAAACATATTACAAAGTCGTACAGAAGTAGTACAGAAATCGCATCTATATTATTCAGGTGTGATTTGCATGCGACTTTGAGGGTTTAACATTGAAGTCTATGGACCTCAAGTTGCCTTAAAATTGAACCAAAGTAATGCAGGGGCTACTCTGAAGTCGGCATGACTTGAAAGTCGTACAGATATGAATGGTACTCATTGGAAATAATGGGGAACGACTTGTCATGCGACTTTGCAGTCCCAAATCGCAGGGCAACTTGCACAAGTGTGAAAGGGGCCTAACCTATCGTTACTCTAAAAAAACTTTTGCCTCTTACCTGGTTCCTTCCTCCTCTAAATTAACATTTTTGTTTTCATTACATACCCAGTGACATCTGGAATCTCTATGCTTCTCTATGCAATGCGGACACACAGCACCCTGCCTCAGTACTCATTAAACGCACTTTTTAAAAACATGCTGACAGGCAGGGTATTTATGACAGAAGAGATCCTGTTGGTCTCTTCTGTCATAAAAGCTTCCTCCTGTCTGCCAGCTGTCATGTACACTGAACATTGCATGTGCAGCTCAGCGTACATTTAAGTCCCCCAATCTGTGCCACGGAAATGTGACTTCTGTGCGCACAGGAATGGCAATATTGCGGCCCGACAATTCAAATGGCTGAAGAGACAGACCCTGGAAGGAACACTGGGTCAAGGTAGAAGCACCTGGGACCCACTGGATCTGTGACACTGTAATGCTGGAGGGATTTTTTGGCAGGTAAGTCTGCCATAATGTGCTAATATTTAGAAATCCTTCTGTAACCAATGCCATCAGTATGTTTTGCAACAATAAGTTGAGACTGAACCAGCGAATATTAATCTGCCCTGACAAGGGGCAGGATTGCTTTCTAATTACTGATAGATTTCAGCTGGTGTCTTGGCTTTCCATGCCTTTTTGCCCCCCCCCCCCTTTCTTCAATGTGTTCAATACGTTTTCCCTGTGTCATTCCATTTTATTACACATAACTTAATTTCTGAACTTTTATGTGTATATATTTACCTAGAAATATTTTACCCACTGTATATTTATATATATTAGGGATGCACCGATACCGATACTGGTATTAGTGCCGATACCAAACATTTACATGAGTATCAGTACTTGCGCAAATGCTCCGGATATCGAAACTGATACTTTGAGGTGCAATTTGCGTCAATACAAAATGGATGGGTGCAAATCGCACTGCAAAGAATTGTATGCAATTTGAACAGGAATGCGGTGTGATTCTTGTCCAAATTGCATCGCTCCTGTGTGTGTGTGTGGATAGAAAGGGGAAATCGCCATCTAGTGGTCAGTTTATTAACTGCTTGCCAATTGTGCCACGTACATTTACTGCAGCAGATCGGCAGCACTGCGCAGATCCCCGTCTATAAATGGTGATCGGCGCAGGTGCAACCCTATTATATATATACTGTGTATAGCAGAGTTTACTACCGCTTTAAGAGCCCTTTCCCACTGGGGCGGTTTTCAGGCACTGCAGCGCTAGAAATAGCCTCTGCTCAGCACCAGAAAACTGCCTCTCAATGAAAGTCAGTGAGTCTTTTCACACTGGGGCAGCGCGCTTGCAGGAGAGGAAAAAACTCCAGCAAGTAGCATCTTTTTGGCGGTGTGAGAGCAATGTATACACCGCTCCTCCACCATCCCTGCCCATTAAAATTAATTGGCAGTGCTTCCGAAGTGACTGTACACTGCTTTTAACCCCATTTTAACCCCTGCTTAGGGGTTAAAAGCAACCCACTCCTGCCCGAATAGTCGCGACAAAGCACCACTATAACAACAGTAAAGCACCGTTCAACTAGTGGCGCTTTACCGCTAATGCTCGGGCGCCCCCAATGTGAAAGGGCTCTTAGATCCCTCAACAATGATACAAGAAAGTTGGCTTTTGGGATTTGCATACAGACTGCCCTAGGTCAGTGGTTCTCAACCCTTTCCTCAAGTACCCCCAACACACCATGTTTTGTGAACTTCTCTTAGATAAAACAGCTGTCCAAAATACCAAGCCATTGACTCAGATTTAAAGCACCTGTGCAAGATAAAGGAAAACCTGCAAACATGGCCTGGTGGGGGTGCTTGAGGACAGGGTTGAGAATCACTGCCCTAGGTAACACGCTCATGTGATGCTAAGTTTCCATGATTGATTGAAGAAACTTAAATCTAATTAAGAAAATGGGCAGTGAGGAACAATAAGGCTGTAGAACAGTGGTTCTCAACTCTGGTCCTCGGGACCCACGAACAGGCCAGGTTTGCAGGATAACTCAAATACATCACAGGTGATCTCATTTGATGCTCAGTGATTGCAGTATTCTAGTCTGCATCTCCCCAAGGCAATACTTAAAATCTGCCCTGTTAGTGGGTCCTGAGGACCGGAGTTGAGAAGCACTGCTGTAGAAGAAAGTGCTAAATGATTCTAGATGCCCTCAAAACAGAAAATGAGAATTTCTGCGGCTTCGAATGCACACTGTGAAAATCTAAACAATTTCAGTACAGAGGAGCCTGTACAACTGTGTAAGACCAAATGTAAGCCTAGAGTCAGAGCTTTAAAATGAGATACGCTTTAATATACAATAAAACTCAATAATGGCAGCATTATAGGGTCAGTTTTCACCACTCTCCGGTATTTTAAAGAGAAGATCTCATACTTGCGGAATAACTGGAACTGCATTGTGAGAAATGCGAGTAGTAAATGTCGGAGAAGGTATGCATGCATTCATGACCTGATCATAGTGCTAGTATGTATGACAATGTGCACCGGTCCTGTCCAGCAGAAAACATTACTTTTCTTCTACTTTGATGTCATCAAAATGTCAGAATAATGGAATTTATTCTTCCCAGAATGCTTACCTGGTAAATTTTTTGATGCTGTACTGCAGGAGCAAATTAGAGAAACATATAAATAGAAGAGGAGGAAAATCAGGAGTCAAGTGATTCATTCTGAAACCTCTGCACAACCAAAACTGTTGAGAATTTCAAAAGATATACAGGTGCAGAGCCATATTATGATAAGGCATCTGCTTAAAGCTAGCCATACATTAGCAGATTTTTGAATGAACATAGCCTTAAACTATGGCCTATGAACATTTGAACATTTGATTAGAAGTGAAACTAGCATACAACAATAACCCCAAACATTCAACCAAAAAAATAGGGTTTCTCAACCAGGGTTCCAAGGATCTACAAAATACGGCCCTCCAGCTGTTACGGAACTACATATCCCATGAGGCATTTTAACACTCTGACATTCACAGACATGACTAGGCATAATGGGAATTGTAGCTCCTGAACAACTGGAGGGCCATAGTTTGGAGACCCCTGCTCTAGAGCATGGGTGCTTATCCTGTGGCCCTCCAGCTGTTGCTGAACTACAATTCTCATCATGCCTTTGCCTTTGGAAGTCATGCTTGCAATCAGCCTTGCAATGTCTCATGGGACTTGCAGTTCCGCAACAGCTGGAGGGCCAGAGATTGAGCACCCATGCTCTACAGGTTGCTAGGGGTTCCTTGAGCAATGAACAATTTCTGCCTCTCAGATAAGTTCTCATTGCCACAACTGATCTTTTTAGCTATCTGTAAGGGGGAATTCTTCCCAATATCCACAAATGTAGGGGGGATTCTTCCCACTGGCCATATAGTTGTTTTTAGCAGGGGTTACCTGAGGATGGACAATTATTTCAAGCGTTCCTCTGTGTTGAAAAGGTTGAAAAGGTCTGGTCTAAAACAATAGCCTATGAATATTTGACCAGAAGAGGAACTAGCATAAAACAATAGCCCAAAAACATTCAACCAAAAATGGTCTAAGGCAGGCCATAGATGATGCACTTTTCTTTCCAGCAACCATGGGGAAAGGCCGTTCACATGAAAATTTGCATGAACATTTTTAGAACATTCATTGGCTTGACAAATGTTGTTCAAAAGTAATTCAAAAGTTTGTGTACTTTTAACATTCGATTTTGAAATAAATGGACTTTACTGAATAAAAACCACACTATTTGTGTGGTTCAAGAAATTTGTTCGAGAAAAAATTTCCATCATGCTTATTCCAATTTATTAACCCTGGGGTCAAAAACGAATGACCCCAATAATGATTTCACTGCAGTCAAAACCATACGCTGTTTTCGGCCCACTAGAAATTAGAAAATTGAAAGCATATGGTTAAAATGAAAAATTTCAAGTGAAATTCTAATGCTGTATGACCAGCTGTAGGCAACAGGCTGTAAAAAGGAATAACGTGAAGGCATTCTGGTTGTCATCCGATCTCACCCATTGCCAGGTTGAAATATAAGAATATAGTAATGTTGGCCTATGGGGCCAGAAAGGAAGAGGGTTTTTTTTGATGGTTTGTGATAGAAATGTTTTCAATGGGAGCACAGACCAAAACAAAAGCACACAGGGGTCTATTATTAAAAAACAAAAAATAAAACAAAAATAAATGCTGAATGTCAAAGCATTTGCATAACTGTTGCAAATAATCACAGTAATGTGTCAAATCTGTTTATCTGCTATGATTGTCAGCAGCTCCATCTAGAGGCCATAGTTTGCTATATTCCTGATTGATGTATTTCAGTGATTACTTAAAGCTGAACTCTAGGCTGAAATAAAAGACACAAAATAATAATCAATATATCATTACATTTTTTTTTAAATGCAAGCCGTGTAAGTATCTGATTTCAACCTGGTATTCACCTTTTGCAGCCCGTCTTTAGGAGAGCTCAGACTGAGAAAGAAAGAAGGAATATAAGGAATCAGTCAGTTAATGTACTGACAAGGAGCATGCTGCTAGGAGGAGAGAGTAGAGTGAAAGAAGGCTGAGCTCATCACTTCTTTCACAGTCCAGTCATAACTTGGGGGTGCGTCCGGGATGACCTGTGCTCAGAGGAAGTGGGTTGACTGATGCTGGCCATCAGAATCAGGACATCTGGTGACAGAAAAAGAGTACTGCTGGGAAAATCTTTGTATTAAAACTGAATATTAAAGCAAATGCTGGTTTTGTCATGTTATCTCTTAATGTGCTATTCTTTTTAATCTTGATTGTTTCTTTTTTTATTGTAATTATGCTTTAAAAAGTATCCTGTAAAACATTGACGCAAGGGTTTTCCATCCTGTGGTGGAAGGGTTAATTGGTAATTAATGGAACTGCATGATGTCATAAGACATAACTAATTAGCAGCCTATTTTTCAGCTTGCTTCTGAACAAATTGCAGACATAAATCACACATAAAAGAGTATAAAGTAAATGTAGCCACGTATAAGACGAAGTGCCTAATGGCTGTGAGTGCTTTGTGTAATGCTTAGCCTGTAAGCACCACGAGTATAAATTGCCATCAAGGCTTCGAGTGCAGCCCATGTGGAGCTACATTACTGGCCTCTAATACATATTTGTATAACCTTCTCTTGCTCTATTAGGTTCACATTGCATTAATGCCTCTATGATACCCCTTTTCATGGCGCAACTTTAGATGACCTCGTGTACGCTCTTTTGATGCCTCCTTTACGTCTGGCGCTCTCGTTCCTCAAGAGGTAGCGTGTGATCACTTACTCATACTCTTCTGTCTGAACAGACAGAAAACTTAGTTGAAGTTTTTAGAGTGGCACTAAACTAAGAAAGCCTTCGATGGCCTCATGAATACCATATTATGTGTATGTAAAACTTTCAAGAGCTTTTAGAGGATCTATCATTGTACGCTTTGTTGGTGTTAAAACAAAATGTAAAGCTTTCTTAGAGAAAGCCACAAGAAGAATAAATCTGTAATTCTGCAGATAAGGCTACCTGTCTGGCTGCTTTCTGTTTTTGGTTACATCTTTCTAAATAACAGTACTTACCTACTCAACCCACACCGGGTAGCTACAATTTGGGCAGTGAAACATGGACTGAATCACCCACGCATTGTATATATAAGTATGGTGAAACCCAATACTCCTGTGCTGCTACTTATTACAGGTGTAATTAAAATTGTGCACCAAATATGACTGTCCTATTGGCATGGAGGAATTCACCAACGCGCATGCGCGGAAGGTCCAGAGCGATCTGGAGAATCCGTGTGCCAGTGAGCATGCCCACACATCCGAACGTACACAATGCGTGACAGATGTTGGCGCCCAGTGCCCTATTTAAAGCCAGTTTAGGGAACCATTAGTTGCTAGATGATCTTCAGCTTTCCATGCATTTTCCTGTGTTCCTGTTCCTGATTATACTTCGGTTACTGACTCGGCTCGCCCTGACAACTCTGATCTACATTCCCGGCTTTGACCCCTGGCTTGTCTTGGGACTCCTGCGTGTCAATCTGTGTTTGACCCTCAGCTTGCATTTTGGACTCTGCTTCCTGCCTACTTCCAGTGTTTGACCTGGCTTGCTCCTAACTCTGCCTGCTGCCTTCTGCCTGATCCCCTGTGTATGATTCCTGGCTTGGCTCCTGACACCGCTCCTGACTCCCGCCTTACTGCCACGGATGTTCCAGCGACTCTGAGGGACTTCAGCCCAGCAGTACACCCTGGTTCCAGCCTGCCACTCCGCAGAGGTCTCATGAAGCCTGTCATTGCTGGTAACCCCTGCTTCTCCAGGCATAGCACTCCCTGTTCCACCTTCAGAGGGCGCTTTGCACCTAGCTGCAAGGGAAGCCCTCTCTGAACTTTGGCCTCCAACCAGGTAACTAACAATGCTGCTGGCAAAGTACATGTGTTCCACAATAAAATAGTGCTGCACTACTAAAACATATGTGTCAAACACTAATATATCTGTGATAACACTAAACAATCACAATAACCGTGAATATTATAAACCAAACCATCACAATAAAAACAAGATGTGCATAACACAAATAAATATAATCAAATATACGTGAACGAACCATAGCAAATCAAAAAGTAATATAAATATCCTTTTGTAGTTTCACACTACAGACTCTATGATGCTTCCCAAGTGCATTGAGCTTGTGACATCAGAACTCCGGTGCTCCATCTTAAACAGAACGTTTGACCATGAATTCTAGATGCCTTTCCTGGCAGCAGTGTTCTGGCAGAAAAAACACTTGACGCTTGTAAATGTGTGTAATTTAGGCTCCTATAGGTGTGTCAAGCACTTGGGCTTATGATGAAACGCGTAGAGTGGAGGTGGAACAAGCGCTACAATGCATGCTCGGGCTGCCACAGCCATCTTTGGTTCTGGCATTAGGAAGTTGTTTGTATTAATGAAGCGCTGTGTCATCTGCTAATTGCACGTGCATATGCAGTAGTGGATGAATCCTTTGTATCCTACTGATCTTCACTATGGAGAGTTTTTCTTTTCTATTATGATGTTGGTACGCTGAACTCTGGTTATATTGATGAGATGAATCCGAAATAATATTGCGTGCTGCTTAACCACTCTTGATTGGGACGTATTCCATTCTGGAAAGCCCCCCCCCCCCCCCCCCTTGCACTGGGATGGTGTGCGGTGCTGGTTTGTTGATATCTGGAGGCATGTGGGACCTGCACTTGTCTCTGCTATTTTCTATGAAGATCACTTTTTCCCCTTGACCCTTCATTAGGACTCACGTGTTCACTGTATTTGATGCTTATTTTATTATTATTTAAAGCATTATTATTTGCACAGTCCAAGTGAGTTGGGAGTGGATCACATGTTGATGTATATGTGTAAAAAATTATCATTTCACTTATTAATAGATGTATTCGTATTAAGTAAGTTTTTTAGTGCTGCACTTTTATATATTTATTAGTTTACTTGACAGGATAATAATTTATTCTGGCCATTAAAATAAATTAACACTCAAGAGCTAAATGCGCCTAGCATTAATGCGCATTTAGGCACATTCAGTGTTTTTTTATTTTCAATATTTTTTATTGAGATTTATCACATATAACAGAATATCAAATGCAAAAGGATTGTTATAAATGTACTAGTTATAGCCATAAAACAGTAGCATAAGCACAACATTGATGTACATGGAAAAAGAAATGTAAAACAGACATTCAAATCCCTGTGCTAAGGATCAAGAGAACATAATATAAAGTTTAACAGACTTACATGGAGAGCATCGGTATATAAGATTCATAGAAGACAAAAATAACAATTAAACATAACATAGTGAAGATTGTGATTGACCTTATATAGAAATTTTGTGACTAGATTAGTGCCCTCCAGTTCAGGTGCCGCAAGAAAGGGAAACCCGCCCAAGATCACCTTAAGGCGAGCCCGACTCGGAGACCCTTCGGGGAGGGACCTCCAGTCCCCCGGCACCCCTAACGGGAACAAGCTGTGCCAAGAGATGAGGCCCCCCTCCCCCATAGCACCACCCTGGAGGGGAGTAATCTCCACTCTTCTTTCAAAAAATGTTATTCAATTTTGTGAAGTATAAACATATCAATGTAAAATAGCACATCAGAAAGCATATAAAGGTATAATGAATTCAAATGTTTATGTTACCTCAATTGATTATCTCTATTATAAGCAACAGCATATACATTCAGTGTTTTTTTTATGCCAAAAACACTGCTGCTCCTGGATGCATTGGAAGTGGTTTTTTTTTTTTTTTGCCTCTAAACTCCTGTAAACACCTATGTGTGAATGGACACATACTGTAGGGGTTGATTTACTAAAGGCAACTAGACTGTGTACTTTGCAAAGTGAAGTTGCACTCCATAAGTGCAGTTGCTCCAGAGTTTAGTAAACAAGGTAAACTTTGCAAAGAACACCTAATCATGTGCAAGGAAAATAAAAAAAAAAAATATTTTTGCTTGCACGTGATTGTATGCTAGAAATCAGCAGAGTTTCTGCTCATTTACTAATCCCTAGAGAAACTGCACTTGCAGAGGGCAACTTCATTATTATCAATTTGCCTTAATAAATCAACCCCATAGGCTAATACGCAGGAGTGTTTAGAGGCATAAAAAAAATATCCGGTTACCTCTAACAGCAGCATTATAAATGACCAGTGTGTATGTTGCCTAATGGGCAGCGTTTGCGGGTGTAACTATGGAATAATCTGAAGTTTTCAGGAGAAGCAGTATGTAGCCGAGCAGGCCATTCAGTGAAGATCTCAGCCTAGCAGAGTAATAGGTAAATATTACCTTAGAGAAAAGGGGGGAAAAACATTTCTCCTCTAATTGGCTTCTACCTACAGTTGTTAAAGCTGAATTCCAGGAATTCAGCCACTTTGTAAAATTTGCAGGCACATTATTAGTTAAGTCCAGAGAGGTGCATAACATCTCCTGAACTTATCTCTATTATTTATATCTGACAGGTTTATGGTTCTTATAATGTTTTCTATATCTATACATAAATGCTTCGCCTTTCATTTTTATTTTAAAATGAACTCATAGAGTGCCTTCTCTTTTTACAAAGGAGCTGAATTCCTGAAATTCAGATTTAAATCTGTGTGTATTTCTTAAAGAAAAAAGCACATGCATATATACAGTATCTCACAAAAGAGGGGCGTACTCACTTTTGTTGCCAGTGGTTTAGACATTAATGGCTGTGTATTGAGTTATTTTGAGGGGACAGCAAATTTACACTGTTATACAAGCTGTACACTCACTACTTTACATCGTAGCAAAGTGTAATTTCTTCAGTGTTGTCACATGAAAAGATAGAATAAAATATTTACAAAAATGTGAGGGGTGTATTCACTTTTGTGAGATAATATATATATATATATATATATATATATATATATATATAGTATATTTTACAAATTTGATATTTTTAAATGTTATATTTTTTGATATTTTTAATTTCATTTTTGAATTCTTTTATTATTTAACCTCCCTGGCGGTATGATTATGTCAGATTTTTGGTGCTGAAAGCGGTACGATTATTTTGCATGGAAATTTGGCGTTTTATATTGTAGGCCTGTAATTCTTAGGAATAACTCACTTAAATCTGTCCAAACAAGAGTCTAGTAGACATACCGGGTATGAAAAAGTTTGAAAAATTAAATCATAAATTATAATATAATAAATAACTAAAAATAATAATATAATAGTAATAAAAATTATTCAATAATGTAATCAAACCAAAAACGCAGAAATTTGCTCATTTGCAGAATTGTCGCTGTCGTCACTTTCAGTTTCTGATGATAAATTTCCCCAAAAATCAGTATCACTCAATTCTGCAAATGATTCTTATTTACTATCGGTGTTTTCTAGCTGATCGAAAACCACTTTTGACGTAAAGGGACGCTTTTTGGTTGCTATGGACATTCTCATGTTTACAGGCCGAAAGAATGACATATATAATATAAAAGTGCATTCAGGGCACTGGGCAAACCACTAGGGACAAAGGGGATGTGTAATGATTTCATACAGTAATGTAATCTATAAGATTACAGTGTACTGTATGTGCTGTGTGTGTTTCATTTTTTGAATTTCCCGCCGGTCTCCGTCCCCGTGCGGCGCAACGCTCGCAGGGAATGGAGCCCGGCACACAGAGGAATCTGGCGGAGGACACAGCCCGCTGACACGGCAGGGGACATCGCTGGATCCAGGGGACAAGATGAGTAGCGCTCCCTGGATCCAGCAATGCAATCCCGAGTGTGGCTCGGGGTTACCGCTCTTGGTACTGAAAATCCACCTCGAGCCACACTCGGGAACACCGCCAGGGAGGTTAAGATTATATATTTTTCAATTGATATTTTTTATAAGCACAGTATTAAAAAAAAATATCAGTATAATTGATCATTTAATTTAATCTTAAAAAAAATAACACCGACCCCAAAGAACGTTATCCCCTCAAAATGCATGCACATGAACAAAAGATGGAGAGCTGTAACAATGCTCCACAGCGACAATGTATTTCTTTACAGGCTGACAAAATTTTAAGTCACAGCTCAATGTAGCACAGTAACTTCCATCAGTGACATGAATGGTTTTGGACGGATTCTGTGCAGTGCTGCGGAATATGATACAAACAACTATAATCAATTTAAGAACCTCTTCTTTCTTTTATGAAAAAAAAGCACATATTACTAAAAAGGTCATCAGATAACTTGTTAATAAAAAACAAATTCAATAAACTCTCTTATATTTATCCACCCGTCTATGCGCTTGTGTGTTCGAAATTAACATAAAATACTGCAAATAAAACCGTTTTTACCGATAACATTTCTGATTTTTTTTTTTTTTATTCAGCAAACGATCTTCCTGCCCTTTAGTAATTTAACTAGTTGTTAAAGCGACATGTAATTTTACGATGTTACTGGTTTATACTGTGAAATAAACGGTGCATAGGCTGGTCATAAATACAGTCAACATTATAAAATTCCAATTTTGCTAGCAATAAACCGCGTAACATAACCTCTTTGAAATCCCATCTGACTTATGAAAATGTAAAGCAGATTCCGCTTTTATTACTATTCACTCTCTCGAACCCTTTCCTTATTTTCCAATTTTACAGAGGTGTAATAAACTGGTGACAGATAGCCAGTCTATAAAAAGACGGAAGATAAAAAGGAGAATATATGCAGCTAATTAAAGGAAAACTATAGTGTATTTTCAGTGGATAAATGATTGAAGTTATGGTTGTCACCTTTACCTGAAAAGTACGTTTTGGTGCAACTTTCCAACTTTGGTAATAACATTCTATATACAGTACAAATGTGTTAATGCTCCCTCTAGTGGTCATCTGTATATTAGGGAAATTGTTGACATCCATACGTAAAGTGACACTAAACTCTGAGTTGAAAAAATAAATAAATTATATTGAATTATATATATGAAGACCAGCTGCACTAGGTAGTAAAATATAAAAGCAGTAAGAAGTACAAATGAATGCTAAAATAGCTGCTAGTACAATATCATTGGAAATTACAATATACACAAACAAAAATAATAACAGAGGTGCAGTGCTAAAACGTTAATTAGATTGTGACATACAATTCCAGGTAAGACAAACAAGTCATTTTTCAATATCGTTGAAAAGCTGTTCTCAAAGAGATCAAGAAATGTGGTCATTAGAGGAAAGGTAGCACCATCACCCGAACATGCTGTCTCTTGCAAAAAAAGAGAAAGGCTGGTGCCAGGGAAGTTGGCGAAAACATCCTTTTATTATTACATGTGAACAACAGTCAAAAATCCAACGCGTTTCAGCCATCAGGCCTTAAGCACAAAAAACACCACTCCACTCTTGGACAGGGATCCGATGGAGAAGTTTCACCACTCTCCTCTTAGACTAACAGCTCCTATTTGGCTAATAATCTCATCTAGAATCTCCCAGATGTTGCAGGGAAAAACAAAGGATGCATAACATAGTGTAGTGCCTTTATAAAAAAAATGTTTTGATAAAAGATATATTGTACTCACTTCAACACAAGTAACAATCTGCATGTCCTATAAAATCCGACGTTTCCAACTGACAAAATGGCCGCCACATCCAGATACGCAATGACGTCACACATCGCAACTACTCCCTATGTGTTTTGTCATGAATGACGTCTCCAGGGCATGACCAACATTCAAACAAGTACTATGTATATAGAACGGAAACTAGCGGTACTGGCGGAATTGACTGCTTTCCAAATACAGGAAGCAAACTAATAGCTTCTCCCAAAACAGGAAGAAGCATTCTAATTGCGGAAAAAACATAATATACTAAACAATACATAAAAACTAGACCAAGTGAAGAGATCAAACCTCCCAAATATTAAGATTAACCTATAATGGTCATATTTAGCCTGGGGTCACACTATTGCGATGCAGGAACCAGCGCGATTCCAGAGCCTGTGCCCACATTGCATCTCCCTCACAGGCAGTTCAGACTGCCATCTGCGAACCACTACGGGTGTCAATACAAAGTGAATGGCACCTCCAGATCGGTTCACAAATTGCAGTGCAAACTGTGAATTTGGAAAAGGATTAGATCCCATAGCTGTGAACACCCATGCAATTTGATTCCAGTGCAAGGAAAAAAAAGGTTCCTGCACTTTTTTCTGCAATCCAATGTGAGTTCAGCCATAAAACTGTATGCCTGAATTCGCATTGCACAGACATTGTATGTGATCAGCACAGCAATGCGGTGCAAATAACATGCAATGTCTGTGTTATCATATGTGTGAACCCAGGCTAAAGGGAGACAAAACCCCCATTAGTGGAGACTTCATTATCCCATTAACCACTTGCCGACCGCCCGCCGCATCGTGACAGCGGGAAGGTGGCTTGTTATCGCGGCCACGATAGCTAGCATTGTGAGCGCGCACGCGCCGCCGGAGGCACGCCCGCACGCTCATTGTGTTCGGGGGGAGCCAGGGAGCGGGTAGGGCAGACTCGATCGCCGCCGGCTACCCGCAATGGCTCCCCCGCACTGAAAGAACGTAGGTCCGTGAATGCAAACACGGATCTCCGTTCTGTTGAAGGGGGAAGGGCGATGATCACAGCCTTACTGTATATGGAAGCTGTGATCATCCCCTTTCCCCAGTGAGGGCAGCCCACACACAGTTAGAACACGCCTAGGGAACACAGTTAACCCTTAGAGTGCCCCCTGCAGGTTAACCCCTTCACTGCCAATGGCATTTACACAGTAATCAGTGCATTTTTATAGCACTGATCGCTGTATAAATGCCAATGGTCCCAAAAAAGTGTCAAAATGGTCCGACATGTCCGCTGCAATATCGAAGTATCGCTAAAAATCGCAGATCGCCGCCATTACTAGTAAAAAATAAAAAAAAAATAAAAACCCCAGAAATGAATTCTCATCATCCGTAAACACGGCAACTTTTGCGCAAACCAATCAATAAACGCCGATTACGATTTTTTTTACCAAAAATATGAGGAAGAATATAAATCGGCCAAAACCGATGGAAAAAAATGTTTTTTTACATTTTTTTTGGATTTGTATTTTATCAAAAAGTAATAAATTTGTTTTTTTTTGCAAAATTGTGGCTTTTCTTTTGTTTATAGCGGCCATCAGAAACAACGCAGAGGGGATCAAATACCACCAAAAGAAAGCTCTATTTGTGGGAAAAAAAGGACGCAAATTTTGTTTTGGTACAACGTCGCATGACCGCGCAATTGTCAGTTAAAGCGATGCAGTGCCGAATCGCAAAAAGTGCTCTTGTCCTAACCTGGGAAACCCTTCCGGGGCTGAAGTGGTTAAACTGCATCGGGACGCTACGCCATCTTGTGGTTGAAAGACATATTAAATCTACAAAGCTACAAAAATCTAAAACAACATATCAAAATATAAAAATAAAATTAAAATATTAATTTAGTGGTGTATATACACCCGCTTTAAGTTTGGAGATCTCTCTTATTACATTATCACCCCTCCAGTTGCTAGTAAATCTATCAATGACCACAAATAAGGTACCATTTCTGTTCTTATCGTGATACAAAGCATATTGCTTTGAAACACTATGATTAGAGTAGCCCTTTTTAATGTTTTCTACATGTTCACTAAGCCTTATATGTAACATGCTTTAAGTGCGGCCTATATACTGTAAGCCGCATGGGCACAACATTTTTGGCAGTGCATGTAATGAAAGGTTTATTGTTAAAACATTTTTGTGTGGAGGTAGATTCAAATATATAAAATGTCCTACACTTGTGAGCATTGAGGTGACATTGACAAACACTTCCTACAGGGGAAAAACAATACTTAAGTAAATATTCTTAATTTGAAAAAAGTCCCTTCTATTTCGCTCAGCCTCCTTCAAATCTACAATTTTTTTTTTTTTGTTGCTGCTGTGATCTGACTTCCTGTTAAAGGGGGACTACCTTGGTTCCACTGCAGGTAGGAACATTACATTACATAATACTTTACATAATTACATAATACATTACATACAGTATTTGAAAATCCTAGTTTTGAAATGTTCAAAAATATTCGTATTGAAATTTCACAGTGTAACCGTCAAATATTAAAATACAGCACATCACCAAAACTCAATGCGTTTCATCAATCTTCATTCACTTCATCAGGAGTAGATGATAGTGACAAGGAAAAAAATACTAGGTTTAAATATCATCATAACACTATAGTACAAATATTCTTGAAAAAGGTAGAAAAATATTTCAATCCCATATCTGGTCATAGCACATACTTACAAATCCGCTTAAAGCGGTAGTAAACCCAACCATTTAACAGTTTAAAAACCAGTTGCATTTCCGGCACGTGCCGGAAATGTAACACTCCCATTGGTTGTGCTCTAAACCAAACTGTCAAACCAGCCAATGGCTGGGGTCATAGCTGATCACATGTGCGGCATCACGGCCGTTGTAGATTAAACAGAGGCCAAGATGGCGGCTTCCTTGGCTGAAAATGTTAGGAGGGTATACAACCATTTTAAGAAATCATTTAAAATCTATGCCACTTCCAGATGGTCACAGCCAGAGGTTTTCTGCCCAAGGAGAGCTGTGAGAGTAAGGTCTGAGTGTTCTTTGGGTGGATCTTGATTTGGTTTGTTTTTTCTTATGTGGTTGGCAGTTTATATTTTGTTAGGCCATTTCTTTCCTGGGTAGGGGGGTTGTGTGTTTTCTTTGGTGCAGGTTTGTGGGTCTTGGACCACCTGTACCACTTCATGTTTTTGTGGGTGTTTTTTTCTGCATCAGCGCCATGGGTGCACCCAAGGTGTGATGTCAGCATGTGCTTGTGATGTCATTATGCTGGGACGCGCACTTGTCGTGCACATAATGTCATCGTGTTGCCATGTGGGATGTAGTTTGCTCAGCGCCATCTTGTCCACCTGGTTGGGCTTACATGGAGGTGGATTGGGTTTCCCTAACCAGACAGCTTTCCAGGAAAGGAAAAAGGAAAGGAAAGCAAAGGAAAGAAAAAGGGATAGGGGAAAGGAAAGAGAAAGGCATAGGGGAAAGGAAAAGCAAAAGGAAAAGGAAAGGAAAAGGGTTACGGGAAGGGATAGGGAAGAGGAAGGAAAGGAAAAGGAAAAGAAGAGAAAGGAAAAGGGATAGGGTAAAGGAAAGGAAAATATGGAAAAGGAAAAGGGATGGGGGAAAGGAAGGAAAGAAAAAGGAAAAGAAGGGAAAGGAAAATGGATAAGGGAAATGAAAGGGAAGGAAGGGAAAGGAAAGGAAAGGAAAGGAAAGGAAAGGAAAGGAAAGGAAAGGAAAGGGAAGGGAAGGGAAGGGAAAGGAAAGGAAAGGAAAGGAAAGGAAAGGAAAGGAAAGGAAAGGAAAGGAAAGGAAAGGAAAGGAAAGGAAAGGAAAGGAAATAGAAAGAGGAAGACGGGGGAGAAGGAAAAGTGGTAGGAAAAAAAAAAAAGGAGGAAACATGGAGGAAGAAAATGCAAGAATAAATAAAGAAGGAAAGTGAGGAAAGAAAGAGGAAAATAGAAAGAAAATGTCAGGAAAGGATGAGGAAGGGAAGGGATAAAGGAAGGAAAGAATGGGGAAATAAAAGAAAAAAAAAAGAATGGAGGGGGATAAAAGAAAAGAAAGATAGGAAAATAGGAAAAGAATAAAAAGAAAGGAAAGTAAAAAGGTAAACAAAAAAAAACAGGACAGACAGGACAATAAATACTTAACATTTTGGCCCCTTATTTTGTGGTGTAGGTATTCTATCGCTAGCTGTGGATAACACCGTTTGTTTTCTTTTTAGACCCTTAAATAACCGGAGACAGTGCTGTTTCCCTTAATAACACTATCATAGACTTCTTTTGTCTCCATTCTGCATCTCACTGACCTCAGGACACAACATTCTTTATTTAAAATACATAAACTAGGAACTCATGAATCAAACCTGACATGTGTTGTACGCTCAGGGAGAAAACTCTACATCCCCTATCAGACATCTGCTTAAGAAGCCAGCAGGTAACACTGTCTGTAACACCATATAACAGTGTCACAATAAATATGGATCTAGTGACAACGTTATTACATAATTCTTCAGAATGATTCTGTTCTAAGTATCCAGCACGACTGTTATTTTAAAAGCTCAGCATAATGTAAAATCATCAACAGCATATCTAGACCGTTCATAAACTGTTTCTGTTAAAAGGTTGTGCATATACAGTATGTATGTTTTCTGTATATCAGTACAGTGATTGCACTATCACCCTGCAACAGATTTGTTTACAGCAGTTGTTCAGTAAGGAAGCTGATTGCATCATATCTAATACAAATAACCATTAGAAAAAAATATACATTGGTTGGAACATTTGTTAATGCTAATTGTCATGACTTGTTGACGACATTTGTTTAGACAACGTCCCACTATCACGTTAGTGACATGACTATATGTCTTTTGTATGTATGACATATACGTGTTGGAAAATTGTCTTTGTCAAATACTTGCCAGATCTATACGACAACTACTAAAATGTAATACGACTCGAAAATTTTATTGTCAGCACGACCTATGAATCTTGTCTTAGTAAGACTTCTTAATACATTATTGCAACAGTGATCTAGGTATAAATAACACTGTGACAATATACCACAATGTCTGTCACAATGGACGACCGAAGAATTCGTCTACAGACTATCCCCTACATCTCAAAAGAGGGACTCGCATGTTGTGTACAGTCCAAACTAAGTACTCAAGGATCA
>BLSH010048212.1:744477-754610 GCA_018402905.1 Glandirana rugosa | reverse complement strand
AAGACACAGACGGGGAGATTATTCGTGAACGATACCCCCGTCTGTACGTCAGAGCGAGAAATCGATCCGAAACACGTAGGTATCTGTGTGTGTCGCCCCGAGCCGGGGCGGGGGAGGAGAGACAAGTGTCCTAAACTAACCGTCCTCGGTTACCAAGGGTGACGGAGTCAGTTAGAACACTGTCACCCCTTTCCTCGACGATGTCTGCCCATATACATCCCCTCTTAACCGATGACCCTGTAAAAAATGAAATTACACCCCTTACGAAATTGGTGAAGTCGGGGCCTTCCTAAAGTGTGAAATCCTGGCCTCGGGAAAAACGCTAAGCCGTGACGCAGCGAAATTGAACGCCGCACGACCGCGCAATTGTCAGTTAAAGCGACGCAGTGCCGAATCGCAAAAAGGGCTCCGGTCCTAAAGTGTGAAATCCTTCCGGGGCTGAAGTGGTTAAAGCATTCCCCACATTAAAGTAAAAAATGTCCCAGTAGCCAATTCTCCCCTACATATACCCGTCTGTAGCAGCTCCTTTCCCCACTGTCACAAGATTGACTGAGGCAGTGGGAACCATTGGCTCCTGCCAATCAAATCCTGTGAACAGAGAGGAGGGGGCGGGGCCGAGCCCCGCTGTGTGTGTCTATGGATGCACAAAGCCTAGCTAAAGAGCGAGACTGCATGTCTGCCCCCATAGCAAGTGCTTATTAGAGGGGCAGACACAGAAGAGGAGGAGTGAAGGGCACCAGAGGAGGAAAGTAGAAAAGAAGGTTTTCTCTATTGCACAGAGCAGGTAAGTATACTATGTTTATTGAAGAAATGATCCTTTACAACCACTTTAACTTGCTGCTCAGCAAACATTTTGGGAAACCAGCAGGGGTCATGTGCTCATACCTGAATCTGGTCTACAGAACGCCCACAGTTTGCCATATTGCATAAAATTTGACAAAAAATTTCAGTGCCTTGAAAGGGAAAGGTCATTTTTGATAACGTTAACTTATGTAGCCAATGTCTCCCTTAGGGGTGGCTGAGTGTTGTGGTTGATCTGCTCACACTGCCCTCAATCACATTCCACACCACTCCAGAGTCACAGAACAGGCTATTACTTTGTTTTGTTTTATTAGGGGAATTGAACTTGGATTGGGATGTTGTGGGATGCCCCAAATAATTTGTTCACAATTTACACGGTACCTCTATATACACCTCTGTATATACATCACTTCACTTCCTCCAGCACATCACTTGCTTCTTCAAACTCCAGTTCATCTGTACTGCGCAATACTTTCTCTTCCAGGCCCAGAAGGAAATTTACTAGGCCTTCTCCACTTCTCCTACCTGACTAGCACATGGTAGCTTACAGGTAGGGACAGTTGGCCCCAGTTTGTGTAGAAACACTGCTGTGCTAGCCAGCTTGATGGACTACTACTCCCAGCCCATCCTCTTGCTCCAGGCCCTGGCAGTTAATCCAGCTCTGTTGGCCTTCTCCACTGCCACCATGACACCACAGTTCCTCACTGACTTTTGCATCCCTCCCAGACTGTCTCTCACCCCAATTCGCTCCAGCATGCCTCTACAGCCCTCCAGGGTGTGTGCCACTCACCGACCACCCGGTGGACTCCTTGCTGAGTTTCTCCATTAGCACTGTCTGTTGCTGCTCCTGGCTGCACCCGAGCTCTCAGGCCTCAAGGTCACCCCCCAGACTAGGGGCTCCCGGGTGTGGCCTCTGCAACCTTTGCTACATTGCAGCTCTTTCACCCGAACTCACTCCTCCCAGATTGTGCTGACCCTGGGTATTTAAGGAGGCTTGCCCCCTGCCAACCCAGATTGGGGATTGGTCAGGGCTCCTTAGAACACCCAAGATGGCTACACCTCTCTCCCAGCTCTCTGCCCAGAAACATTCCACCAGGTTCTGGAAAAAAGTGGGAGGTTCTGGTGACCTCATCTGTGAATCACCCAGTCCCACCCGAGTCACTCTCAGCCCAGAAACAAAAACAATCAGGCCTGCACTTCAGTCAGGCCTGTTTAAATTTTACTCACCTACCAAAAATCCTCTCACTAGCTCCTAACTAAGCAGGGGGTGGTACACTTAGAAAATGACTTGGCTATGCTTTTCCACAAAAGTGGAGTTACTCTTTTTCCCTGGAACTTTATAGAACATGCCAATCACAATAATTGAAATTGTCAGGCAGACCCTGCCAATGCAGAGAGGACTTCATCTTCAGATGGTGGGCAGGTTGCTTAAGACTCCATTAGTTTGGTAAGGTACATTCTCTATGACTTGCTCGACCCAGCCAGATGCATGGGGAGATGGGGAGATGGAAATCACTATACCTGCCCACCATCTGAAGTCCTCTCTACACCTGTAGGGTCTGCCTGACAATTTCAATTATTGTCTGCTTTTTCTTTTAAAGCTTGGGGAGAGCTTGGCGCCAGCCAGAAAGATGTCCTAGCAATATTGTGCACCAGACACAGGCTTGTTGAGCGCTGTCTTAATAATCCCTGTGATGATAAACTGTCAGTCACCGCAAGAAACAGAAAAAAGAAAGAGATTTAGAAATTGCTTTCTCGGCATCTCTTTGTAACAGCAGGAGATGAATAGTAACATGGCTGTTTATATATTTTCTACTTGTTTGAAACATTTCGGATGAGCAAGCGTTAACAGTCTCATCCTCTTACTGCTATGTCTGTCTTAGCATTTTAAAGTGAACCTGTGCTTTGCCTATGTAGAACAAAGTAACAGGTTCATCCAGATGCCCTCACCCAATCTTTACATACCCACCTTCCTCTCTCTCTCTTCTGCCACATTTGGCCATCAGAAGCATAGGTGTGCACCGCCTATTGCATTAGGGTGTGTGCCCCAAAGCTCAAACACACATGTGCATTATATATATGGTCCTGACACATTGATCTCCCTGCCAACAGAGTGAAAGAGAAGTGCGTAAGAAGAACCAGTAAGAGGGAGATCTTTCAAATCTTTTTGCTGCTACACAGAGTGATAATGCTAATGCACACTAGGTGATAAGGGAGTGCCCAGGCACATCCGGCATACGCTGTGCACACGCCTATGATCAGAAGGATAAAGAGAAAGCCCTGTGTTAAGCTGGCCATCGTAGGGTCAAATTTAGCTGGAATAAGACAATATTTAATCTTTTGGCACCACCTGGCTTGACAAAAATCAACTAAAAAACTGGCATTTGTCAAAGGACCCTGGTGGAAAATCCTCAGTTGAACAGCAGCTGAATCCAATCAGATGCAAAAACTGTTCTGGTATTCAGTCGCAGGCGTCAGCTGTCAGAATACAATAGCCAAAAGTGCAGATTCGACTATCCATGCTCTTCAGCATGGATGAGGGAATTGAAAGTCGGGAACTGAACAAGAGAAATCATAACATGTACCATATTGCTAGCTTAAAGAGGAACTTCACCCAAACACAGATGTTCTGCTTTATGTCCCCCTCCCTTAGCTCCTCGTCTTTTGGAATATTTTTAAGGGGTGGGACAGGTAGCCACTTTTGACGGGTAGCCGCTCAGCCCTTCTGCTGAAATTACTTAGGTGTTTCCACCAGAAGCTCTCCTCCCACCCTGCCTGCAACCTTCTGGGACACGTCCAGGTCCCAGAAGGCTGTGGGAGTACTCACAGAGCACATCATGGTGAGGATGGTGATTGATCCCTGGACAGGTACGTTTCCTCAAATGAAAAGTCAGCAGGTACAGTATTTGTTTAATTTTTGAAACTTGGATGAAGAACCTCTTTAAGTTCCAAGTCATGGACACTTTCCCTGCCTCCCTTGTGATAGCTTTGGATGCCTGAGCATCAATGATCAAACACCAGCACTGTGATCTGTAGCTAGATGTTTCCTAAGGCCTGAAATGCATGGTGCAAGTTTCGATGTCGCTCGGCATTTGGCCCGTGTGTATGAGGCTTTAGCCTTTATTTCTGAATTATGGCCAAGACATGGTTTCAATTTGGTTTCAAATTGGTTGTGGGTGATCCCCTTTCATGCCATACTTCTGAATTCATCCTGTTATTTTTATAAATGATTTATATAATGAAATAAACTAATAAAAAAGTCAATCCAGCATGGTTAATATCTCTATCCTGGTTATCTCACCCCAGAAATACAAAGCCATGGACTAGCCAATAAGCCAGCATAGTGTATGTTAATAATATGTAAATAATTAATAGATGATAGCGCTGAATCTATGACAGTACTTGGTCTGGCACAGTAGATACAAGCACGCACCTTCTTGGCTTTTACTGCAAATTGGCATCATTCATATTTTATAGGAAGAAAAAGGCTCTGTGTCACCTTTCCTTCAGGTCCCCGAACACAACAAACTAGCAGAAACTTTTTGTATTGTTGTACAGTGAAAGGGTAAAGCCTCCTCTTCAAAATTGCTAACCTTTATTATTATTATTATCCTCATTATTTTTATATTTCATCTTATAAAAAAAAATACATTTCATTTTATTCATCAATCTGGCAATGGAAGCCTGTTACTCCAATTCAATGATGCAAATTCAAGGTTGTAAAAGAACAGCGTTCCAAAAGCCGCGGGGAGACAGTTATTCACCGCACAATATATTCACAAAAGTGCAATCAGGAACAACAAAAAGCAGGTAAAAAAGCAAAACGCCAACGTACGCATCCCCTGGCAGGTACCTATTTTTTTTCTTTAACATTTTTTAGTAGGTATACAGAGCGGGCTATGTAGAGATTACAGATTCCTGTAGCACCAACGTAATCCATACATCTTAGGGTCTTAAAGGTGCTGTGTTGCCCATAGCAAACATTAAGGTCGCCTTTCAGTTTTCTAACATGCACTGACTGGTGGTTGTCGGTAACATCTGCTTTTCTGTCTTGCAGTTTATTTTTGTCTTTTTTTAATCAAACAGTTTTATTGCAGTTTTTATTTTAGGCCTATTACATAGGGGTGCACATTGCACACAAGCATTGAATGAAAAGTATACATACATAGGCAATGGCTGCCATGTATATGATGGTACATTCACCTGGTCAGTAATGTTTTAGAGCAATGTAGGAACATACATACTCTATATTGTCAAAAGTATTGGGACAACCTGCCTTTACATGCACATGTACTTTAATGGCATCACAGTCCTAGTCCGTAGGATTCAATATTGAGTTGGCCCATCCTTTGCAGCTATAACAGCTTCAACTCTTCTGGGAAGGCTGTCCACAAGGTTTAGGAGTGTCTATGGGAAGGTTTGACCATTCTTCCAGAAGAACATTTGTGAGGTCAGGCACTGATTTTGGATGAGAAGGCCTGGCTCACAGTCTCCGCTCTAATTCATCCCAAAGGTGTTCTATCGGGTTGAGGTCAGGACCCTGTATAGGCCAGTCAAGTTTCCCCACCTCAAACTCGCTCATCCATGTGTTAATGGACCTTGCTTTGTGCACTGGGGCACAGTCATGTTAGAACAGGAAGGGGCCATCCCCAAACTGTTCCCACAAAGTTGGGAGCATGAGATTGTCCAAAATGTCTCGGTATGCTAATGCTTTAAGAGTTCCCTACACTGGAACTAAGGGGCCAAGCCCAACCAAATGATTTGTACCAGTGCACAAAGCAAAGTTCATAAAGACGTGGATGAGTGATTTTGGGGGTGGAGGAACTTGACTGGCCTGCACAGAGTCCTGACCTCAACCCGATAGAAAACCTTTGGGATGAATTAGAGCGGAGTCTGCGAACCAGACCTTCTCGTCCAATGCAGCAAAGTGAACAAACAAAAGAAAATCTTGACCAAATGATTACAATAACCCTTTAAATCACCTTTGGCTTAACAAAAACAGCATTGTTTTGAAATGGTACTCTAATAACACCCACAGTCTTTGATTTCAGCAATATGTGTACAGTTAAAATTCGAATGGAATGCAATGTAAAATTTTATTTGAATTTCAAATCGAATTTCGTTTCGTTTTTCGAACATTCAGTAAACTTTGTTTATAAGGTCATTCGGATATTTGGATATATCCGAATCTCCAAATGATGAAAAATTTGTCTGAATATTAATTCAGAAAGAAACGAACCACACGTGTCTATTGGGGAGCTAGAAAAGGGAAGGAAGGTGAGTGTGGGATGCTTGTGCAGTGTTTGTTCTTGGAAGCCAGTGTTAACAAGGTGGTATATAAATACAAATTTTGCTGAACTATTCATCCTGTGAAACTACATGTACCGTTGTTCTGTGTAAATGGGTGCAACCTTAAAGCAGAGCAGTGCCACCTATCAGTGCCCATCAGTGCCATCTATCAGTGCTCATCAGTGCAGCATATCACTGCTGCATATCAGTGCCGCCTATCGGTGCCCATCAGTGCCCATCAGTGCAGCATATCACTGCTGCATATCAGTGCCGCCTATCGGTGCCCATCAGTGCCCATCAGTGCAGCATATCAGTGCAGCCTATCAGTGCCCATCAGTGCTACATATTAGTGCCTCCTCTTCAGTGCCCATCAGTGACACCTAATCAGTGCCCATCAGTTAAAGAAAAATGACTTATTTACAACATTTTATAACAGAAACTAAGAAAACCTTTTTTTTTCAAAAGTCTTTTTTCGTTTTTCTGCAAAAAATAAAAACCCAGTGGTGATTAAATACCACCAAAAGAAAGCTCTAGCAGTCTCAAAAAATAATAAAAATGTTATTTGGGTACAGTGCTGCATGACCGCGCAATTGCCATTCAAAGTTAGACAACGTAGAAAGCTGAAAATTGGCCTGGGCAGGAAGGGGTGAAAGCGCCCGCTATTGAAGTTGTTAAATGCTAATAGGCTATTTTCTTTACAGCTGGGAAAATACCACATTATGCCCACTAGATGGAGCTGATTAACGCAGGAATTAAAGCCAAACTTCACCCACAAGGTGGGAAGAGCGGGCACCTCGTTTTGACATGTACCCGCTTCCACTGCTGCTTGGATCTCTTAGGTGATCTGAGCAGAAGTTCTCCTTCCCCCCTCCCACCTCACAGTCTTCTGGGACAGGTAAGAAGACTGCGGGACCATTTACAATGCACAGCACGGCTCACGCATGCACAGTTGGCAGCCGCCTGTGAAGCTGATATTAAGCTAAATTAGCTAAATATCCGTTGTTTTGCACCCATTTATACAGAACAAATGTACATGCAGTTTTACAAGAGGAATAGTTCTGTAAATGCTCTCCATTTAAGGACCAAGCCTATTTTTGACACTTGTTTACAGGTTAAAATAATTTTTTTTTTTTTGCTAGAAAATTACTTAGAACCCACAAACATTATACATATTTTTAAGAAAACCCCAAGAATAAAATGGAGATTGTTGCAATACATTATTTCACACCGTATTTGCGCAGCGGTCTTACAAACACAATTTTTTTGGAAAAAATACACTTTTTTTAATTAAAAAATAAGAAAGCAGTAAAGTTAGCTCAATTTTTTTCTATATTGTGAAAGATAATGTTACGCCAAGTAAATTGATACCCAACATGTCATGCTTCAAAATTGCGTCCGTTCGTGGAATGGCGACAAACTTTGGAACTTAAAAATCACCATAGGTGATGTTTAAAATTTTCTACAGGTTACCAGTCTTGAGTTACAGAGGAGGTCTTGTGCTAGAATTATTGCTCTCACTGTAGCGATTGTGGCAATACTTCACATGTGTGGTTTGAACACCGTTTTCATATGTGGGGGGCGAATTACGTATGCAGTCGCTTCTACGCACGAGCACTGAGGGCCGGGGCGCTTTAATTTTTTTTTCTTATTTATTTTACTTTTTATTTTCACATTGTCCCTTTAAAAATTGTTTTTTGGATCACCTATTACAAGGAATGTAAACATCACTTGTAACCAGTCCAGATCTGCACTATAGTCGAAAGGTGGTTACAGCGCGGATCTGAATTGCCCGGGGGACGTCCATGGACGTCTGCACCTTTACTCCCTGCGCGCACTCACAGCCGGCGGCGGTGCACTCTCACGGCAGCCGCACGCTGCGTGGGCGTGTCCGCGGGCGGGCAGACTCGATGTCCGCTGGAGACCCGCAATCCCCTGTTAGAGCAGCAGAACGGGGAACCACCAATGTAAAGATGGCGGTTCTCCGTTATGTGAGAGGGGACATAACAGATCTACTGATCCTTGTCACTGGGATCAGTTAGATCTCTGGTGCCCCTGCCAGCCCCACCCCCCTCACAGTTAGAACACAATGAGGGAACACAGTTAACCCCTTTACTGCCCCCTTATTATTAACCCCTTCCCTGCCAATGGCATTTATACAGTAATTAGTGGACATTTACATTTCTGATCGCTTTATAAATTTAATTGGTCCCAAACAAGTGTCAAAAATGTCTGACATGGCCGCTGCAATAATGCAAGTCCCGATAAAAATTGCAGATCGCTGCCTTTACTAGTAAAAAAAAAAATAATAGTACTAAAAAAACCATAAATCAATGCCCATAGTTTGTAGACACGATACCTTTTGCACAAACCAATCACTATACGCCGATTGCAATTTTTTTTATCAAAAATATGTAGAAGAATATATATTGGCCAAAACCGATAAATATTTTTTTTTTATATATTTTTTTTTTTGTATTATAGTAAAAAGTAAAAAGATGTTCTTTTTTCAAAATTGTCGCTCTTATAGCGGTGATCAAAAATGACGCAGAGGTGATCAAATACCACCAAAAGAAAGCTCTATTTGTGGGAAAAAAAATGATAAAAATTTTGTTTGGGTACAACGTTGCACGACTGCGTGATTATAATTCAAAATGTAACAGCGCTGAAAGCCGAAAATTGGTCCGGGCAGGAGGGGGGTTTAAGTGCCCAGTAAGCAAGTGGTTAATAGAAAAAAAGCATGACAGGTCCCCTTTAATGTGAGATCTGCGGTCAAAAAGACCTCAGATCTCACATTTACACTTAAAAGCAATGAAAAAATAAAAAAAAGTAGGGCGGAAGTGACATTTGACGTTGCTCCGGTCCTCCAAGGCCATGTCGAGCGGGGGCCATCTTGCCCTCACTCAACTTCCTGCCCATCAGGCCACAGGACCGGATCGTCTCCAACGGCTCCAGTAAGCGGCGGAGACGCCCGAGGCACGGCGGGAGGGGGGTCACCTCCCCTTCCGCCCTTAAAAGTGATCTTGCGGCGAATCCCCCATGGAGACCACTTTTACCTGAAAGCAGAACGCCCGCTGTGAATAAAAATACCAGCTATCTGCTGCCACAACCCCAGTATTCTAGCGTCAAAGTAGCGATATACATCCACGGTGGGCGGTCGGGAAGTGGTTAAATACACCCAAAAGTGGTTACTTTTTCTCTTTTTTTCTTTTTTTTACTGTAAGAGCCATGGTTTGAAGTGCTGGATGAAGAAAAACATGCTATAGAAGATCCTCACAAACAGGTTATTTTGTTGTCCGGATGACATATTATTTTATAATGCCTAATGCTAAGTTATGTCTCCCACTTGTACACAGCCACAGTGGAAATGGTTAAGATAACATGACCCTGAAATACTTACTAAACAATATGAACAATATGTATGAGCTGAGTGGCTAATGCATTACCAGCACATAGAAGATTGCGGCACAGGATAGAGGAGTGGAGGGGGAGATATTTGTTAACAAATGAAAAAAAAAAAAACACATCAGCACTGGGCCAGCAATGTTCTACCAGGACAAACACAACAAGAACATTCTGTGCGGGAGAAAATATACCTTTTTTTTTTCCATGGACAAAGAGGAGTGTGCTCTGGCAACACCACCATGTACAAGCCTCCATCCCTAATTACATAATAAAAGAAAAGAAGCGGTCGTGGGACTTTAAATGAGGCTTGCCATGGAATCACATCAAGTCGTATAAGAATCAAATTATAGAATTTAATCATATTGCATAATAAATACATATTACATGATCGTAGACATAAGGTAAGTAGACAGAAAAATAAATCACACCAAATGCATTACAACATCCGCAAGGACACATACACACCTGTCCGAGGTGCTTTGCGCAGCTCACAAGATTCTGCAGTTCTCTAAAGCTGGTTAATGGTTACAACCAACGGTACGTTAGTAACTAAAATTCGTAAATAGTAATTAAAAGTATTCTGTTTTGATAGAGTACATACACAGGAACGCCTACAACATTACGTAAACCACACTAAATAA